>WOUH02000039.1:4540015-4551212 GCA_009936405.2 Stevia rebaudiana
ACCCGCTCACGGACCGGTCGGAGACCGGGGGCCGGGGAGCGGGGTGTCACAGATTGGTATCAGAGCCAACGGTTTAATGCACAACAGTATTATATTGTAGTATGAACTATAACCCTAGGAATTATTTGTATATATACGTGATATATCTAAGTATTCCTGCAGGATGGTACATTCGGTACATTCGTATTCCTCGATTATACTGTTGACCGACTCTGACGACGAGGTCATGCAGCCACTCCCTGATTAGAAGATACATCATTTATGTACTCTTGTATAATTAGCCTTTGTATAGGTAAACTCGATCTATGCTGCATATATTTGGTATATATCCTCTAATTAAGGTAACGAAGAGTTAACATTATTCACATTGTATCTGCCAAAGTGATTGATTTTCCCCATATTCAATCATGATTCTGCTGAATCCCCTCACCTTTCACCTGCTTCACCCTTTATCTTACATCTCCTACCCTAATCATGGCGACTTCTTTTGACTCGCTCCCAATGCCCTTTTGCCTATCAAATTGTCATCGTCCAACTACCTTTACTTGAAGACCCAGCCTAATGCTTCCTCTCTAATCATACCAAAATCTTCACCCTGCACTCAATCTGCTCGATCTACCGCCAACAATTATTCTAAATGACAAACGAGTGAAAGCTAGTCCCGACTTTATCTCATGAAGTGATGAACAACAAACCATAATTATATATGTTAGTATTTGACATTTACTTGACCAAATATTTCATATGCATGGCCCACGTTCCACTCACATGAATGCATTCTTCGGTATATATATTATAGGCAGGCACCATCTAGCTATTAGGGTTGACTGTTTCTAAATCTGGGATGAATTCCTTAATAGCCTAAGCTAATGCTTGGGCTAGTTACCCGTCGTTCCACTTCTAGTTATTGTGTATATTTGGGTGATAATTTTCTCTTCTGGTCCTCCAAGCATCAACCCACCATATTGAGTATCGCGATGTTGCTAATGTCGTGTCTGAAATTTTGTTGGTTACGCAACATGTTGCTGGAACATTACAAGCCTTTATGTCGAGCTACAATTATTTATTGTGATAATATGCATGATGTTTATTTGAGTACTAGTATTCCTTTCAGCGTCAATGAATTGAACTAAACACATCAAGCTCGATTTCATTTTATCCGTGAAAAGTTTCCCATGGCCATGTTCGGGTCTGCATGTCCCTTCACGTGTCCAGATTGCTGATATATTTATGACAAAAGCTTGTTTGGTGATTTCAGATCCAGTCTCAACATTCGTGAAACTCTCGTTTCGACTATATATATGGGGGTACCTTAAGGAGTCGAATATTGTATAGGTTATACATTCCTAAGTTACCTTAAATAGACCATGGGTTATTGATTGAGGTATCACCAAGGCGGTAACGAAATACTGATCGACAAGGTATTGTGATAGTATAGTAGCCATGCAGAAGACGTGGAGGGGAACATGTATGGCATTTTATCTAACAACCATGCTTTTTTAAATAACAACGTACAATAGTCCTATCTTTATGTGAGGCGGAGTTCAAGGATGCAATCCTCCTTGCATGCTAAATTCTGTAGTTAAGGCATCTAATTAGTGAGTTAAGCGGTGAAAAGGTTTAAAGTGTGAAGGTAGCCTCGTATTCCATGGTCGCAATAAACACATCGTGAACAAGTGTCATTTGATAAGGGAAAGTGTGGAACGAGAGAAAATTCATTTAGAGCACGCAATTCACAAAATGCAAACATTTTGACCATGGCTTTGCGGGAAATTAAGTTTGTAGAAATAAGGGCATTGTTGGGCAAATTAACAAGAAGAGTGTAATTGTTTAACGTGACTTGGAACATGAAATGTGGTTTAATTACTTTTGTCAATATTTATTTGCTCTTAGTAAGTAGCTTGATAGTTGCTGGCCGGCCTTGTCATTTTTCCTTGTATTAATCAATTTTTTGATCTATGTGTGTTCGATTACCCCAAAACTAAATCACGGTTAGTATTGATATACATCAGCACATGATCAGTGGTGGCAGTAAGATTCGAACTTGAATGCTTACATAAAGTGATCGATTAAGTGTTTTATGTTTATCATTTAGTGCGTCACACATTAAAGGTTATTTGTATCATTTTCGATTAGTGCAACACGCTTGTGTGGACCTTACGGGAGTGTCCCCTCTTGTCGGGCTCAAGGTAAATGGGTTCGTTGCGGGGTCAAGCTACGCTTAATTAAGGCGGAATCAGGAAAAGTTGCTAAACACGAGAAAGCTTGCTTGGAGAATCAACACGTGTTTATCCCTTTTTGCCTTTGATACATTTGGTTTCCTAGCTCCGGAAGGCTGTGGAATTTCTTGATATGGTTCAACGGGTCGTGTATACTAATCATGTTTCGGCCCCTAAGACCCAACGCTTTGTTTTTTCTATGATCAGTTTTGCAATTCAAAAGGGGGTTGCGGCGCAGCTTGTTGCCCGTTTACCCGCCACTTTATTGTAATCGTGAATATGGGTTTTAATATAAATCTCATATTTTTATCAAAAAAAAATATGTTTGAATTGTTTAAATTCGTATTTTTTTAATTCTCTTAAAGTATTCTTCAAGTGTAGTGACATCATACACAGTAAACATTAGCAGTAACGGAGCAAACCATGGAGCCTGTAAATGCAGCAAAATTGTATGCAAAATGTTTAGGTGTATTTAAAGTATATAAACACTCAACTTGGTAAGGCTTGTAGTGTAAGTAGCCATTTTGTTATTCATCTGATGCAATCTACAGACGGAGCTTATGTTAGAAAAGACCGAAGAAGGATTCTGAATACAGACGAACACGAGTACGAGTCATTTATAATAAGTGTATTTTTGTATATATAATACAATCCTTTTTTAACCCAAAGACTATTTTACGGGGGCATGTATGTTAGTATTAATCATTCAAGGTAATGACTTCCAATTTACAATAAAAATAATTGAAAAAAGAAAAGGTAACAAACCCTCGTTACTCTTTAATCCATCTAATCATCATCACATGTCTAAAATTTGGGGAAATACAACATAAGACTATTTTCGATTGCATAAGAAAGAGATCACCGAACCCACCTCAAGAAAACAATTACAACGATTAATGTAAGAATCATGCCTGCATATTTAATCCATTGATCAACTCGATTCCGCCTCTCAATAATCCTTAATACAGAGTTTGATAACCCGAGTGTATTAAGTACATCTAGTGCTTTCCTTTGAGCTCCCTGCAAGTAATTTGATTATGTCACAAATTGAACGAAAAAACACAAACCAACATCTATATGTATGTCATAAAACAGTTGTTCCTTGTAACTGATCCTCATGCAGTTGAACTTTGTTTTTTGAGCTTATTTGGCAACCATTATAACTTGGTAACCAATGGGATCAGGTTAGTTAAACATTGTTTTAGGAACAATATATGTGATGCTACCAATGCATTTTAACAAAATTAATGTGGATTTTAAGGAAAAAAGAAGGTAAGATTATGTGCATTTAGATGTAAATACAAGAAAAGACTAACTAGAAAAACCTTTAAGCGATCTCTTTGTTCAGAATATTTAGCAAGAATGGCTGTTCCAGTTGCAGTTGCTTCTTCCAACATTCTTGATGAGTTTCGTGCAGACTCCATTGCTTGTGCTTCCTCATCAAAGATTCGCAAGATATGAGAAGATTCACCATTCTGAATCAAAGGGTATAACTGAGATTAGAAATTCTGAACATTGTATGAATTTAACTTATTCATGTATATATAACTAGTTAAAAGCATAAAAAAAGATTATATGATTGATTTACATACAAATCTTCCAAGCAATTCTGCCCTCTCTTGTGCTTCTTGCATCCTTCTTTGTTGCCTCTGCATATACCGATCTAAACTTTCTCTCAAAGAATCAGCCTCTTCTGCTACTTGCTCCACTTTTCTGATAGAATTCATCATCTAATCAATATACTGTCAAATCTTAAAATGAGATCAAATTTCACTATTCGATTCCTCAGTTTCATACTTTCATAGTTGTCATCAATCTGTGTTCAAATGTGTTCTTCACTAGACTGAGTTTTTGTTTCCAACCTCATTCCAAGTTTCTCAAAGTTCTAAGTACGAATTATATGATCTCCAAAGTTAACTAATGCACTTAAATTTTGACGCAAACACCTTATGTGAAACGATACATGCTAGTTTTTCAATTTGCGAAATCAGTTTACAGTGGATCCTGGCAATTCGACTTTGATTCAAATTCGACGGAAATTGAGATCGCACGTAACAACAGAAACGAAATTGAGCAGAATACGAACCTCTTCCATAGATCACGCTGCGGCTTTGATGCAATAGATCGCCAGATCGAGTCCATCTCGGAACAAAGGGTTTGGATCTGAGAGATGTCCCGCCGGACGGAAACTGATAGCTCCGGCGAGTCGACGGAGACGGCCAGCCGCTCGAGTCGCTCCAAATCATCTCTGGTTTTCAACAGCAACCGCCTCGATCTCTGATACAGCTCCGATAGAGTTCCTCCGCCTTCTACAGCCATTAGCGACCAACTGATCGAAGGCAAAATCAGAGATGAAGATATTATAGTTTATGCTTTATCTTTTAAGCAATGACATTTTATGCTCTCATACTTTGTGTATTGTTTTTTGAACTTGAGTTTACTTTGGTTGAGTTGAAGATGACAAAGTTACAACCACTTAATTAGTGTAGTTTAGTAATATGATGCGTTGAAATAATATGACAAATAATTCATTTTCTACTTTTGTTACTAGTTTTTACTAGTTTTCTTTTCTAATTAGATTAAACTAATTTAGACACCGACCGGTTATGAAGAGGGCTAAGGTGGCATGCAAGATCACAAGGAATACCATACCCGTGGGATCCTCGTTACTGAGTACTGACATCCTTGTCACTTGACAGGTTTGATAACCCTTTATTATCACTTTAACGTGTTAATTGTTGTAATAGTAATTATCCAAAGTATACATCCAACTAATACAAATTAGGGTAGTAAACCAATGTACCATCGTTTAGCATTTGTTGATTCATTAAAATAATATTTTGTTTACATTCGTTTATTTAAAAAGTAATAAGCATAAACATATAAAAAGAATTAAATAGTCTATCAAAAGAATTTAAGTCACATTATACATAATATAATATTCATTTTATTATGCATTGATAATATTTATACAATAAAGAATTGGTTAACATTTACGAACATAAATGTATAAGTAGCTTCTTCATGAAATAAAAATATCTTGTTAAATGAGCTTCCTATCAGAACAATTCATTGATTTTTTTTCTGAACAGCAAATTTATTACACCATAGTAAGGATTGAACCCTTAACCTTCTTTCTAAGAGGCATAAACCTCTACCAAGTAGGCTAGTCTCACATTGGCAAAAAATTCATTGATTTACTAAATTAAATATAGTACATTCGGAACAAAGTTATGGATGCCATCAATGGCACATGACACTATTGATGATTATCTCCATAAAAATGTTAGTGAGTTAATAATTCTTACAAAAAAAAAAAGGTTTAAGTTGAATTAGGAGTAAATTACCGGTCAAAAAAACTAAAAATGCAATGAATGGTTTCATAATCCCTACGATCAAAGAACATATGCGCAAATCATAATGTGTAAACCTGAAAACACTGGATCATACATCATAAACCCGAAAAGCATGAAAATTGATGATAGCTAATCAAGGATAAAATTCAATCGAAACACGATTTATAAAACTTAATATTCAAGTTTTCTTTGGTTGATAACCTTAAAACAGTTGGTTCCTACACTAAAAATCAAACAACATAACGTCAACCGTTCACCGGAAAGTTGAACTCCTGTTACCAGTCGCCGGAAAAGCTTGACGCCGCCTACCCATCTGAAAATCACCGCTCCTTTCACCGCCAGCAGAATCCTTCCGACCACCACCACCACCCGCCTTTTTCTTTCCCCTTTTACCATGATTCTTACTACCATCACCATCTTCACCACCGGACCCATCAGACCCATCTGACCCAAACCGCACTTCTTTTCTAGCCGCTGCATAATCAAACGGTGTAACCTTCACCAGACCCACCGAACCACCCTCTGCCACCGGGTCCGGTTTCATCTTCTCATTAGCCGTCTGTACACACTCCTGAAAACTCGCTGAAAGATCCGACAGTGATTTTGTTGCCTCGTTTGCATCTTTTTCTTCCTCAGAACAATCGGAATCCAACAATATCACGTTATTGTTTTCATCTTCCGTTTTCCGCTCACTACCCTCATCGTTAGCAGGTTTTTCCTCTTTCTCCTCAGCATCAGAATCAGATTCCAGCATAATAATGTCGGTTTCCGATTCAGAAGATGGGGGCAAAACCGGAATTTCTTGAGGCATAACAGATTCTTTCACAACAAGATTTGAAGGCGCGGTTTTATCGGTGAATGAATGGAACGGGAGCGCGACGGAAGATTTGATCTGTTCAACCTTAATCGCCTCGGATGCCTGTTAACATAAGTAAATTTAACATAACTGTTTTGACAAATAGCATAATGACTAAAATACCCTTCAAGCAAAAAACATAAGTTTTAAATATTCACCTTTGGTTCAGGATTCAGCTTTCTCTTTCCTGCTGCATTTCCAAACATGGCTCCAAACGCGCGACTTGGTTTCTTTTGTACCTCGATGCTTACTCTAGAAACCTGCATACGAAAATAATATCATTTTTATGTAAATAATCATTATGTCTAGATCTATTGATGATGAAAGTAGCCTTCTTTTCATAAAATAAAAATATGTCTTAAATTGAAAACAGGTCGAAAATCAAGAAACACACATTTTTTATACATATAACCTTTAAATGATTTAATTCAAAAAAATAATTCTTGCAATAGTATAGCATTTGTAAATAATTAAAGATGACACATATTTATCAAAAAATATAAAATTGTGCAAAAATGTTTCAGGCCACCCCGACCAATTTTGAACAATGCGCATTTCATAATGCATAAATCCTCCTAAATGGTATTATTCTTCAAATAATATAATTTATATTATCATATTCGAAACAAATTATTTACCCAAAAAAAATGTAAAATTGGGCAAAAATGTTTTGTTTTGACACATTACCCAACCTCATCGACCCATTAATTTCGCCACCTACAAATAGAAGGAAACATTTTCAAAAACATACAGAAGATCCATCTAATTTATGGTTTTGATTTGCTCCAACAATAAAGTTTCCAACTTCTTTTTCAAACAAGTCATCTTCAACAGCATTACTAATACTTTCACTTCCTGCAACTTCTGCAGTTTCTTCACCAGCAGCAAGTTTAGCATTTCTTGCAGCAATCTGCACAAGTTACAGTAAAACATTATTTCAAATAAAGTTCACAACTTTATCTAAAGTTTTGTTTCATAAACTCAAAGGGGTTTTTAATTACTTATAAAGATGGAAATCTTGAAGCTAAAATATTAAATTCAAGAAACTTCACCATTTCAATGTGTTCTTCCTTCAGTTTTTTTGCAACAGGTTCAAATGCATCCGCGTTCTGCATTGAATGCCGAATAATGCTAACAACAGAACCGAGGTTTCGCTCGATATACGAGTGTCGCGACTTTAATACGTGTCGCAATTTTCCAGTTGTCACTGGCATTTGCTTTGCTGTAATGAATGACAAATTAAAACAGTGCGTTAATATTAAATTTAAAATAAAGGAGGAAAAAAAAGATTAAAAGAATAAATGAATTACCAATTTCAATAAGAACTTTGTTTGGCAATATAAAACCAGTACTTTCATCTTCTGAACGCGCAATAACATCTCTCCACTCACAAAGTCCCTGCATTACATTAAAAAACCCTTGAAAATACTGTTTCTTGTTTTTTTTTTTTCACATAAAAAATAAAATAAAGAAAATAACTTACTGCAACAATGGCAAGTTGTTGACCGCTGAGATCAGCGGAATGCAACCTAAAACAATCAAGTTTAAAAGCTATGAACGGATCACAATCAAGTTGAAAATTTTGAAAAATTATAACAAGTATCTACCCGTATATGTTTAGATACGAGTTCTCAGTCATAATCTCTTTCTGATAGAGCTGCATACATATATCATAACTGCGTTGGTATACCTGAAACCAACAATTTAAATGAAATAAGCAGCCAGAAGAAAAAATTTATTTTTTTCTTAAATTATACAAAATTAAAGCTTAATTACCTCAACAAGAGGTGCTTCAGGGCAATCTGGATCTGTTGATGATGTAAGCAACCTCTTTTTCATAAGATCGTATATATACAGAAGATAATGCGTGTCTTCCGTAGCATATCTATTGAAATAAAAAGAACCATTTTACATAAACATGGAAAAAATTAAATAAAAAGGGGGAACTTGGTAAATTTGTAACTAACAACTACTACTACCTCAGCATTTCATCAGTCAATGGCCGCAATCGCCAATCTGCATTTTGGTATCTGCAAAAGATAAAAATTTAATTAAAAAGATAAATAATATGTTATGCGTTGTGAGCAAATTGACAAAAAAAAAACATACTCTTTATTTGCAGCAATCCCACAAAAGTATCTTAATAGGTACTCTAGAGAATTTCTCTCCAACTTCAATACCTTTGAAGCCTATACAATTTGAAATTCACTCGTGTCAAATTAACGCCAAGAAAAAATAAAAACAAAAAGATATATATTCTACTTCACAAATTAAATAAGAAAACAAATAAAGCATACTCAAAATGAGATTGTATAATAGGTAAAAGATAACCTGTCCAGTATCAAACATATTGCAAACATATATACCAAAGTCGCGTTGCAGCCATATAATATCCCGATCAGCTCCATGCATAACCTGATTAGTTATACTATTAGGGCTGTAAAATGTTAAAAAAAAAATTAAACAATATTTGCTTCAAGCAAGAGTTGACCTTTCTTTTGGTGGGATCCTTAAAAACCTCTCGCAAATACGGGCCAATTTGAACCCGTAGTTTCAATGTATCCACAATAAAATCTTCTGTTCTAGTAGATATTTGCATCAAGCAAGTTAACCCTTGAAAAGATCGATATTGATTGTGTTCCAAATCAACCTAAAAAGCCCAATATATAATATAAATTATGTATACAATATACAAAAGCCTCTATAGGATCCATGCACTTACAATATGAAGGTTGATTAAATCATTTATATAAATTCAATAGAAAAGATTACCGCAAATTCATTGGCATCACGTAATTTAGCAGCTAATTCCTTCAAATCTTTTACATCTTGTACGAGTTTGAAAGATGTACTTGTAACTGGAAGCGGTTTTACAGGATCTACATCACTTACAGTCTTATCAATAAAATCCATGACTGAAAGATTCTCCTGCATAATTATGAATAGTAAATCTTATTAATTTTGTGGGACACAACACATGACACATCTATATTTTTCCTATCATTAAAAAAAATCAGCAATACTTCAACAAGACCGACAAAATGAAAATGCTAAAAAGATTAAATAAAATATGTGCAAACATTAACTTAAGCATAAAAAGTTCAAGACTTGCAACCCTTCATTTAAACTCTTGGTAATACATTACGGGTCAAATAGCAATCTGTTTAATGTATTTTACCATTCTTTCTTTCATCAAATCACTTGTGATGAAAGTAAAAAATATGTGCAATAATATCTTACGTTATATTAGTAAACCTACAGAAGACATCTCAAATGCCTAATAGCCTAAAACAGATAAAGGCTAAACCTTTTTTATAATAATAAAAAGATAAAATAAAGACCAAACAGATTCATTATAATTTTACTCATGCTCAAGCCCAACAGGTTAAAGAAAATTTCACCACAATATTTTAAAGCTGAAAAAACTAAAAATTAGAGACCCAAAAAACAAGTTTTATCAGTTTCGTACACAATATCAAGGAGACACCGAAAATAAAATATCAAACAAATGATAAATGTGAAACTATTATTGAAACAGAACTAGAAATAATATAACAGAAGTAACTTACCAATGGGTGTATCACTCTGGATTCATCTTCACTTCTCTGCAACCAAACATGTTCAAATGGCAGATTAGAATTATTAACCAGTATCTTATACTCATCTTGTGGCCTACGAATTGATGCTATATGAAACGGAACTTTCGCCTTTGGTGTCCCCATCGCGTTAGAAGCAACTTTAACAGATGATGAATTACCCAAATTATTATCACTGATACTACTTGTATTACCATTGTTAACTAACCCTTTCTTTTTCCTACCTTGAACCAACTGAAACCCATCATCATCAACCAAATTCATAGCTCTAACACCTGTTTCCTCTTCTTTGTTTCTTATTTTCTTAAACTCATCAACAGAAGCA
Organism: Stevia rebaudiana; assembly: GCA_009936405.2. Lineage (NCBI taxonomy): Eukaryota > Viridiplantae > Streptophyta > Magnoliopsida > Asterales > Asteraceae > Stevia > Stevia rebaudiana. Next base: position 4,550,368 of record WOUH02000039.1, read on the forward strand.
TTAAACCTTTCAAACAACTCGTCGTTAAGATTAACTAACCAATCATACGCTTCATCGTCGTCGTCGTCAAGATCAGGAAACTTCGCCTGCTTTTTGCCCCACAATTGCTCTGCTGATGACCCGATTGATTCTAGAATCGATTGTGAGTTTTTAGCTATTTCCTGTATTGGGCTTTTGAATTCTTCGAAGTTGAAGTAAAAGTGAAAATCTTTATTGCATGGAATGCCTCTTGAAGAACCTGAAAGCTTTGAAATTGAATTGGGGAAAGAGGGGTTCTTGGTGGAAGATGTAAATTGTTTCAATGATTCGACTTTAGCGGTTGGTTTTTGGATTTGGGCTTCTTGGGTGATTGATTGATCCATATCGGAATCGTGATTGCAGAAATTTGGGGGCTTTAATTAGGGCATTGAAAGATAGGGGTTTTAGGGTTTAGGGATTGTTTGAATACGGACGGAAGTGAAGAACGTGTGTTTTTTGCACAGGAAGATTCACTTTATTAGGGCAGGGGAGAAAGAAGTGAGAAAACTAAAAGGAGTGAAATGATAAAATGGTAAAACCCCATCAATCTCATTAATCTCAAACAATATATATACACAAAGGATAATAACCAACTTAACAGAAATTACATATAATGTGGAGAATATATCGATCGGTACATATATATCTGTATAGGGTAGGGTTATAGTAGGGAGGAGGTTTAGGGTAAAGAGGGTAAGGAGTCATCTCATCCATTAGATCTTAAGATAAACGACCAGGATTAACGCGGTAGCATTTTTGTAATTATTCGAAACTTTGAAAAGGCATGAAGGGTAATATCGTCACAATCGTATAACACAATGACAGTC
>WOUH02000039.1:4555850-4572548 GCA_009936405.2 Stevia rebaudiana
TATTATATATATATATATTTATATATTTAAACTTTATAATTATAAATATATGCATTTAAAATTTGTACATGCATAATACTAAAAAAATATTATAATAATATGATATGATTATTACTAATTGTTAGGCAATCTTTTTTAAAATGTTGTTTAAGTTCGTATACATATGAAGTTTTTATCCTTTACTATTAACGGCATTTTGGATAATTGTAGAAATATTTAATAGAAAGTATCACAGTTATATTAAAGGATGTAACATTCAAAAATATTAAATGATAATGTCACAATTTTTTAAAATAAAGAATAAAACCTGTAATTATATAAATACTCAAAATGCAATGTCGGTGGGGTTTTTCCATTGACGACTTGCCCCATCAACTTTCAAACTTTACAATTCTATCCTTTCAAGTTTCTAAAAACTTTGAAAAATGGCATTTTGACCCCTTCAAGTTTTCTAAGGTTTTAATTTATCGCGTTTCTTTCTTCAACTTTAAAAAATAAATTATTTCTTACCTTATTATTTACTTTTGGTCGGTATACATTCGAGTTGTTTTGCGTTTTGACAAAAAAGTTTTTTGAAACGACTCTAATATCTAAGGTTTCGAATCTAGCCTTTCGTTCCATAATCGAACACCGCAACGCATAAGTTTAAATCTTACCGTCCAGCCGCAACGTGCGGGTAAGTTTGCTAGTTTTATACAAACAAGAATAAACAAGAATGTTGTAATTTTGTCTAAAATAAAGAGTTTGAGACCCGTCTATGATCTGGGGCAAAGAATATGCCTCCCAATGGTTGAGACACCCTACCTCCCTAGTGGAGGTCAAGGGTTCGACTTCCATATGGAGCATTTTCAAAGGACATCTGGGTGATGGGTTGAATCAGGGCTTTTATTCCGGGTTCAGACCTGACAGGGGGCGAGGGTTTACGGATTTCATCCGGTTCCCGCGCATCTGGGGGGTGCGGTCTCTCATGGCGGTCTGAGTAATCGACCTTGGTGCTTGAACGCCCGGAAACGGTGATGTACACGTGAGAGACCCAACGCCGTTCAAAAAAAAAAAAAAAAATAATTCATTTATTTATATAACTAAATGTTGAGTATTTTTTAGGAAAAAGAAGGTATTCATATGAATTATATTATAACATAAATTAAAATTCAATTAAAGCAAAACGTACACTTAATGTTTTGATGAGACAACTTGAAGAGGAAAGTGCAAGAGTAAACATGGAAACGCATGAGGTAACAAGTCATTCTTAAACGCATCGTTTGTTCGTTTTGTGACCATCGCATAAAAAATAGAGAAAATACTTAAATGGTCAAGTTGGTAAAAAATTTACCAAAATGACCATCAGGCTCTAAGAGTGCCTGCTGGAATCTGACAAAACTTTTGCCAAGAGAACCAGCCGACTACATGGCTGCCTGATGAATAAAGTTTGACTGAATACTTGTATATTGGGTGGAATCCAGTAAAATGTTTGCCTGATGGATGAAATCAGACAAAGTGATTGCCTGATGGATGGAATCCGACGTAATGTTTGCTTGATTCCAGCCATCAAATACCGTTGGAGCCCGATTGTCATTTTGATGAATTTTTGGTCAATTTGATATTTTTCCTAAAAGATACTCTAAAAAATAAAGGGAGCACAATGTAAGTATGGGAAAAGAAGAGGGGGAAATTATCTAAATTGAAAAGAGAAAGCAACGTATCAGCAAGAATCTTGTTGCCTTCAAAGTTTTTCAAACCCTAAATTAAATATTGGGAAAAAGGCAACTATAATGCCATTCATCGTCACAATCACCATCTTATCAGCTTATCTGTCAATTCCTTAAATACATTTTCTCTATCCACCTGAATTTTTACGCTTGTAAGTAAAATGCAGGTGAGTTTGAAGTTTGAACTACTTCTCGATTTACATATCCATCTAGAATTTGAATGTCTACGAGCAATTTGTCAGGATTTTTTTGAAATTCATGTGTTTTTTTTTTGAAATACGTTGCAGACACGAACAGTACAAGTAGGACATCTTTCAGATCTAGCTACCGAGAGAGAAATTCACGAGTTTTTCTCGTTTTCTGGTGACATTGAGCACGTTGAGATCTGCCGGTGCGTAACGTTTATGTGAAGTTTTAAATTGATTTAATTGTTTGCTTTTATCGTACAAGCTGTCTGATTTTGATTGTTTTTGAGAGTTGCAGTGATTCAAAACAAAACAAGACTGCATTTGTCACGTTTAAGGATCCTAGGGCTCTTGAAATTGCATTATTACTATCGGTAATCCCTCAATTTAGTTATTTTGTCTCCCGCTTTTATTACAGTAGATATTTTGTATGCTGACTATGTAAGAAAGACTCACCGAAATCATTAACATACATTCATATGCAAGATGCCATCTGGTGGTTTGATTGTGTAATATTTAAAGCACTAACACCTCCTCCTCTAATAGTTGTGCTATGTAACTCCAATTATCAAAACTATAGTTATTGTTCACTTTAAATTTTTGACATTGAATTCTTTTTCGTTGCATCTATAATGTTTATCTTTATCTTGAATGCAATTACTGTGTTTTTCCGAACAATTAGATATATTATTGCCTGTTTTAGATTGTACTGTGTTTATCATAATCTTGAATGCATTCACCTTTTCCAGTTTTGTTTGGTCCATTACACAAAAAATTTAGATTGCATGGAGAGTTATTATGTAATTGTAGTTAGTCAAGGTTAAATTCCATTTGGATGGATAATGGGATTGATTTTGTTCCTATTATATTGTATACCGTTATATCTCTAGAAAATTGTTGTGAAATTTTCTCATCAGACTATATTCATGTTTATGCTTGATTTTAATCATACACAAGACCTATTTCAATTTCATGGAAATTTGGAGTCTCCAACGGTCAATGCAATTTTGCAACAACTTGAAACAACGAAGTCATGAACACAAGTCCAAATCCAAAGTTACATTAAAAGAATTAATAATTCAGGCACTGTTTTCTTGTTTTTTTTCTGATATCCTTTTGTTTGTCTTTATCCTAGATTAACCCACAAGTGTTGATTAGTTATTAACTTATTAATTAATTGTTAATGCACATCTTGGGTCTATTATTACCACTAAGTAGTTGGCTTGGTAATATTTTGAAAAAACTTATAGTCATGCTATAACATGTGTATCCCTGAAAACAGTTAGATTTTATTAGAATTATATTGGAGATTTTTGTCACCCAGAAATTGTTATTTGTATTATAAAATATTTTTCTCCTTTTGCCAATCTCTTTTCTGTTACTTAGTATATTTCTTTATTCATAACCGTACAATTTCAAGGCCAGACATTTTTCACATTCCTACAACACCATCAATATTAATATTTATATTTTATAAAGCATATGTATAAATTCCCTTTCATCAATATTGTAACTTATACATTTTATATACATTTTAACAGGGAGCAACCATAGTAGATCAGATTGTTAGCATTACTCCTGCGGAAAATTACTTGCCAAAAACTGAGTTTCGGGTATGGTTATTTGTTTTATTAAAATATTATATTCTATAAATATATTTTTTCAAGCTTTTTAGAACTTATGTTATAGTGTCACATCTTGCAGGAAGTTTGTGAAGTAGATAATGCTGAAAACTCTCCATCATCTGCAGAGGTAACACTACAATGCTTTCATATTTTAGAGTTTTATTTCACAAGTATTTATTTATTTAATTAATTATATGTGTTAAACAGGCGAATAATACTTCTCCTCGTAATGGACGAATGTACATGAATAAAGCAAAAGACGTTGTTTCAAATGTTGTTGCAAAAGGTTCAACAATCAGGCAAGATGCCATGAATAAAGCTAAAGCATTTGATGAAAAACATCAATTAAGAGCCAACGCATCCGCTAGAGTCAATTCATTGGACAAAAGAGTACGCATTTCAGAGAAATTTAATGTCGGGGTTTCAGTTGTAAATCAAAAAGTCAAATCTGTGGATCAAAAGCTTCAAGTTTCAGACAAAACAATGGCTGCAATATTCGCAGCCGAGAGGAAAATAAACGACACTGGATCAGCTGTCAAATCAAGCAGGTCTGCATTTATTCTCTTCTAATGTTGTAATAATCGCTACTAATTGGTAATCATCGGTTTTCCACCATTGTGATTTCACCTAATCAGTTATAAAGTTGGTAGATGGTAAAAATCGAATTGGTCAAATAGTTGGTCAAAATTGGTTTAATAGTTAATAGTTGGTCAAAGTCGGTCAAACTCAGGAACATACTGGTCAAATCGGTAAACGATGTGCATATATCTATGTAAAAATTACATATACAGATTTCAATTACATATACAACACTGTTCTTTTCTTTACATTTCAAGTTACCTGTTTAATATTCTTTTTGATTTTATTCTTTTGTTTATAATATAAGTTTTAAAAAATGGGCAACTTGGATGTTTAATAGATACGTGACAGCTGGAACAGCTTGGTTGAATGGAGCTTTTGGTAAAGTGGCGAAAGCTGGTCAAGTTGCAGGATCAAAAACTAGACAAAAATGGAATTTGACAGTTGCAAGTTTAACTGCAAAGGTGTGTATTTTTCTTAAAGGAAGAAAGTTAAATGTATGTTTTGGATGCTTCAATTAACTAAAAGAAATTAATTTTTTATACAAATGAATGTGGGACACACAAAATATACTAACTAAAAGAAACTAATTTTTATTTCAGACTGGTCAGCTCGTTTGTTTATATATTATATTAACCAAGTTGCAATATCAATTTTTTGGTAATTAGGTACATAACTGAAATAAAATATAAATTTTGTTTTTTGCAGGATTCACCAATTGCTGCATAAGCAAAGTTCATAGAGAGTTGTATTCATATTGATCATACAGGGTTCTCAATCATCAGAATGATTGTTGAGATATACATTTAGATATTTTGGAAGCTTGGTGTGTGACATTGAACATGTTTTTAATGTGTTTATGTGCAGTTTTGTGATTCATTTATTAGTAATTTGTTGCTGTAAATTTTCAAGTAATCTGTTGATGCAGGTGTACCGCAAGTCATTTATTAGTTTTTAAAAGGATTTGTCATATAATTTGAATTTTTTCAATTTCATGTTTGGGTAATTCTGGTTTTTTAATTTATAAAACCAACATCCAAACGTTGTAGTGAATTTGAACGCATTCCAAAGGCTCAGAGAAAGAAAGTCGGTTTGCGTTCGGGTTTGGGTAATCCTATTATTTGCCATTTTGGAGCTCTTTTTGCCTTTTCTGTTATAATTTTGATTGAAAATTTTCAATCTATTGGTTAAATTGGAAGTTTTCGTATGATTTTTTTAAACATTTAACACTAGATTTTTTTGATAAATCACAACTCCAATTTAAAGGATTTAAACTTATAATGATGTGGTTAAAATGATTGTGATGACCATTCTTTCTCTGTAATTAAATTAGCCATCCTTTTATATTTTAAACCCTACATCAATTTATAATTTATTGTAAATCAAGAAACAAACTATGTCTGTCTGAGGTCACCCATATTTATACACTTTCGAAAATATTTTTAACTCCATCAACTAGAAACTTTTTAGTTTATTCTTTCTAGTCCTCTGTAGATTGTTTCCAAAGCCTAGGAAACCAAATGTATCAAAGGCGACATGAAAAAACACTTGTTGATTTTCCAAACAAGCTTTCTGGTGTTTAAGAACTTTGCCTAGTTCCGTCTTAAGCGCAACTTGACCCTCGCTTTCGTGCAGGCAAACCGATTTTTGAAAAACTTAAATGAAAAAATTAAGCTGAGACACAGATGCGGATGCAAGGCTAAAACTAATATCAGTTGAAATCATATAAAAAAACCCAATAAAAGGCCTCACACAATTGTTTCGGGACGAGGGACATGCCCCCAAAAAAAAGAAGAAAAGAAAAAAACTAAAAAGATAAAAAAATAAAAATAAAAAGCAAAATGAAACAAGAAAACAAAAATGAGAATGCGCATAGGTCGTTCAAATTCCAAAACCGTCTGCGTGCTAGAAGCTCCACCAAACACATCTTTTGTAATTATCTTCAATTAAACCATAATATATACTGAAACAAAAATCGACAGCCTAGAAAAAATCAAAACCACAATGTATGTGAGAGGCTATGTTTAGTGGTATGTTTGTTTGTAGTTTGCTGGCTCAGTGAGTAAGATGAGGTGTATACCTGCCACTATACTATTCATTCATTTTTTGGATAACGAAGTTTGAAAACTTTTCGTTAGATTAAACCGAACACGTGGTTGAAGAAATTAATATATGATGTTGACTTCAAAAGATATGGTCAATGAATACTTTGATTGTATCTTTTATTTTTTGCCATGTCACTTACGCTAACATGCACAACCGAGGATAAAAGGCCAACAATTTTCCCCTGTACGTGATCTAGCTTCACTTTATTTCCAAAAATGAATTCAAAGCAACCAATACATATTTGCTTCTTATCATCTTCCTCTTCTATCCATTTCCTCCTTTATACTCTTGTCATATTTCTAACTTCTACTGCCATCTCAGCTTCCTATGGCGTTGGAAACGAGACAGATCATGAAGCTTTGCTGAAGATCAAGTCATTGATCCGTACTCGAGATCCATACGGAGGTCTAGTTACCTCATGGAACAATTCCAATCCTTTATGTGATTAATTGGACCGGTATTACATGTGGGAAGCGGCCAGAAGAGTGACTTCTATACGTCTGGAGTCGTATGGTCTTGAGGGTTCTTTGTCTCCTTATGTGGGGAACCTGAGCTTCCTCCGTGAGCTTCGGATTAGTAACAACAGCTTTCAAGGAGTCATCCCTCATGAACTCGGTCGTCTTTCCAGGTTAAGGTTCCTCAATCTTGGACTTAACAAGTTCCATGCTGGTAACGTATCTGGTTTTTCTAACCTTGAAGAGCTTGATCTTTCATATAACCATCCATTTCAAATTGTTCGAGATTAAAACTTCTAGAGGTGGGCGGAAACAGGTTCGGAGGAAAGTTGACAATTGACTTTGCAAAACTAAAGGATATTTATGCTATAAACTAACATGGTAACTTCTTTGGAAGCAAAGAACCAGATGAAATGAAGTTTATTGATTCTATGAAAAACTGTACCGAATTATCAAAGTTGGAACTTGGTAACTGTAATTTCCAAGGAGTTCTTCCATGGTCAATAGGTAATCTTTCTAATCAACTATATGAACTATATTTAGATGGAAATCAGCTACGTGGAAACCTCCCTAGTTCAGTTGGTAATCTAGTTAGCTTGGAAAGGCTATCATTAAGAGGTAACAGATTCACAGGAAACATCCCCTCAACTATTGGAAACCTTAAAAAGCTAAAAGTTATAATTTTAGCTGAAAACCAACTGTCAGGGCGGATTCCTGATTCAATGGGAAACTTATCATCATTGATCTCACTCAATCTATCTTCCAACATGTTGGAAGGGGTTATCCCATCAAGCTTAGGAAACTGTCGAAATCTATTAGCCTTGTACCTCAATGACAATAAACTTATAGGGAAAATACCACCACAACTTCTTCAAGTTTCATCTCTGTCTATTATACTAATCTTTCTCAAAACAAACTGTTTGGTTCACTTCCAATTGAAGTTGGAAATCTCAAGATGTTGACTAGTATGTATTTATCTGATAATAATTTATCAGGTAAGATTCCTAGTAGCCTTGGTGCTTGTGGTAGTTTGTTAAGATTATCCCTTAAAGGCAATTTATTTCAAGGCATGATCCCATCATCATTAAGTTCCTTGAAAGGATTGGTGGACCTTGATATTTCACATAATAATTTAACAGGGGGAATTCCTAAATTTTTTGAAATGTTTAAATTAGAATATTTGAACTTGTCGTATAACGACTTTGAGGGTGATGTACCAATGGTAGGTGTGTTCGCCAATGAAAGTGCGTTCTCTGTTTTAGGAAATAGTAAGCTTTATGGTGGCATTATCGAACTTGGGTTACCCAAATGCAAGAAGACAAAGAAACATACAAAAACGTTTCCTATGTTTGTGATAGTCATATTGGTTGCATCAATACTTTTCACCATAACATGTTTAGCATATGTTTGGTGCAACAAGAAAAAGAAGAGCCACCTTTCTTAATTATCAAGTACCGAACGGTTCATAAAATTTTCATACGCTCAACTTCTCAAGGCTACCAATGGCTTCTCCAAAGCCAATTTGATTGGAAATGGTGGGTTTAGTTCCGTTTATAAAGGAATCCTTGATAAAGATGAAAACGAAATTGTTGCAATTAAAGTTCTACGTCTTCAAAATCAAGGTGCTCAAAGTAGCTTTAAGAGGGAGTGTGAAGCATGGCGAAGCATTCGACACCGAAATCTTTTAAGGATAATAACTTCATGTTCAAGCATTGACTTTCAAGGAAATGATTTCAAAGCTTTGGTATACGAGTTCATGCCCAAAGGGAGTTTACATGATTGGTTGCATTCAAGTGAAAGTACATCCGGACTCAACTTTCTTCAAAGAATAAATATTCTTATTGATATAGCAAGTGCACTTGATTATATTCACAATCATTGTGTACCAACCCTTGTACATGGTGATTTGAAGCCTAGCAATGTTCTACTCGATGATGATATGGTGGCTCACGTTGGAGACTTCGGTTTAGCTCGTTTTCTTGGAACAACTTCTTACCAAAGTAGCTCCATCGGGATTAGAGGAACAACTGGTTACGTTGCTCCAGGTAAAACTCATGTATTTATAAACGTTCATATCTACTTTATTGTTTAACTTTGTTTTCTAACGTAACCCTTTATAAGTTGTAGAGTATGGACTCGGGAGTGAGATTACAATTAGTGGGGATGTCTATAGTTTTGGAATAATATTACTCGGGGTGATGACCGGGAAAAAACCGACTGACGACATATTTAATGAAGGCCTTAGCATTCATAAATTTGCTTCCATGGCCTTGCCAGACCATGTAATGGATGCTATTGATGTTAACATTCTAAACATTTATCAAGAGATGTGTAGCATTAGCAATGAAGCAAATGCAAAGAAATTAGAGCAATGTTTGGCTTTAACACTCAAGATTGGAGTATCATGCTCTCTCGATTCCCCACCGCAACGCATGAATATAGAAACGACTATACATGAACTGAAACATATTCTGGATACGGTGCAAAATATTGAGGTGTAGTATTCTCTTTCTACATACCACATTAGAAAATCGTTATGACTGTTCATTATTTTTAACACTAGTGTTAATAAAGTGGTCACCCACCAACTATCCAACTTTTATATATTTATAGCCACCCAAATATGTTGGCATTTTCGTTTTTATTGGATCTGACAAAATTATAGTGGGTGATGAAAATGCTTTTAATTTTTGTTATGGTTTAATGAAAGAAACCAAAGGTAACTCTGTTTTCTTAATAAGTTTAAGGTTATATTTGTCATCAAAGTTATATTCGATGGCCTATGATGTAATTTTAGTACTTTGATAACCATAAAAATATATAACATTTTGACTCAAACTTTTTGTGAACTTCGTTCAGATCTGACATTGAGCATGCAAGATGAAGTTAACAAGAATACACCTATGAGATGGTGTATGTTATCATTACATTTTTATTACTTTGCAAATATATGTTTGTCATATTTGGTTTGTTTCGTGTTGACATCATAAATTTGAGTTTATGATGTAATAGTTAAAACGAATTGAACATGGTCTTGTACTCTAGTAAAAACGTTATAAGTTATTGAAATAAAATGTTAAATTTTAAAAAATCCGTAAATATTTGTTGGTAGAAATAACCAATGCCAATAGATTATCAATTATCAAAAGGTAAAGAAAAGAGAAACTAACCAAAATTGTCGCATAAAGACAAAAGAAGCTCCATTTGTCTTACACAAATAGAGGTGTTCATAGTCCATTTTAAGGTCAAACCGTGAGTCGAACTTTTAGTAACATTATTTTATCATTGAAAACCAAAACCAGACCGTAAGAAAATAAAGCCACACCTAACCATACAGTTTGGTTTTATGATTTTTGGCAACATGTAAAACGTCATATGCATTAATTATAAAACTATATGCGTACATAATTTGGATGATTGAAAAATAAAGTAATGTACTTGAAACAGTTAAACTAACCAAAGCAAAGTAAATCTTTGAGGATTAAGCTGCTAGTAGCCTAGTACGTAGTATATAAACCTGCAAAGTTAACAATAAATGGTCTTTAAAGAACTAAACTTACAAACAAAACAATTACAATATTTTGGTCTTCAATGTACAGAACCAACAGAAACATAACATCGAAATGGTCAGAAATACTTGGACTTTAAATTGTTCCAAGAACTAGACAAAAATGGAATTTGACACATGGATATTTCAAGTTGCTTGTTTAATATTTGTTTTTGATTTTTTTTTTTGCTTATAATAAAAGTTTTAAAAAATGGGCAACTTGGATGTTTAATAGATACGTGACAGCTGGAACAGCTTGGTTGAAGGAAGCAAATTTAAATGGATGTTTTTGATCCTACAATTAACTAAAAGAAATTTATTTTTATGTACAAGTGAATGTGGGACACACAAAATATATTAACTAAAAGAAACTAATTTTTATTTCAGACCGATCAGTTCGTTTGTTTATATATTATATTAACCAAGTTGCAATATTATTTTTTTGGTAATTAGGTACATAACTGAAATAAAATATAAATTTTGTTTTTGCAGGATTCACCAATTGCTGCATAAGAAAAGTTAATAGAGAGTTGTATTCTTATTAATCATACAGGGTTCTCAATCATCAGAATGATTATTGAGATATACATTTAGATATTTTGGAAGCTTGGTGTGGGACATTGAACATGTTTTTAATGTGTTTATGTGCAGTTTTGTGATTCATTTATTAGTAATTCGTTGCTGTAAATTTTCAAGTAATGATGTGAAGTCCATAGTTAAGTTCTGTTGATGCAGGTGTACCGCAAGTCATTATTGATTTATTTCCCTATTATACATTTATACCGTATTATGTTATATAATTGCCAAATTTTCTCATCGGGTTATATTCCACAATAATTTTTAATATACACATAATGACAAAAAGATCAACTGCAGTTTCTAGAAAGTTTGGAATTTCCAACAATTCATTGAAATCATACTAGTCAAGACACCATGATTCCATATTTGTGGTTGCATTTTCATTTCAATTTGTCCAGTTGTGTCCTACTTTGTAGGTCATGAACACAGGTCCAAAATTACAATCAAATATTGAACCTTAGTGAGCTTTTCCTTGCTAACAACAGCTGGATCCATCCCTCATGAACTCGGTCGTCTTTCTAGGCTGCGTTTCTTGGCTCTGTACGAAAATAAATTCATTCCGGCTGGTTGTTCTAATCTTGAAATGATTGGTTTTTACAAAAACAAGCTAGTACCTAGGGAGATCGGTTTCCTCGATCTATAAACTTTTTTTTCTTTCACTAGCTTTATGATAATAATAAGTTAACAGGCCTAGCTTTCTTTGGGAATCTTACATCGTTGGTATATCTCTCTATAACAAGAAATCCGTTTGGCCGGCAATTTGAAAAGCTTAAAACTAATTCAGTTTGGTGATTGTAATTTATATGAACAGATTTCGAAAATGCGATCGATTTATTTAGGAACACTCGTGAGTGTTAGAAACCGTAATTTGATGTGGAGTGTTAGAAACCGTAGAACACTAGAACAGGCCCATTTAACATAAGAAAATTAGCCCAAAAAAAAGTTATTACCTTAGAAATTTGAATATAACCCAATTCACATTTAAGTTTTATTTAAGCTAATACAAATAATTATATTTACTAATTAAAGATAGATTTTTTTAATTTATATATAAATATCATGGTCCATTTTCGTTAACATTTTGAAACTAACCGTCCACAAGTGATCACAACGGTACACTAACTGTGAAACTAAAACGATGACCGGTTTGAGTAATTTATAGATATATTTCCAGAACGCTAACACACGCCATATGTGTGGATCAATTTATGAATGTCCCTTGTAATTGTTGGCTAGAAGAACCTGCTTCAAGAATCTTTAGAACATTGTTATTTACTCCATGTTGGCCTAAAGAATCCTGCTTCAAGAATCTTTCGGGCAATGTTATTTACTATATGTTGGCCGGAAGAATCCTGCTTCAAGAATCTTTTGTCCTTAAGGTTTACAAGGTTAAACACATCTTGTTTATACCAGAATTGTTCATAATGTTTCAAGTCTTAAAAGTTTTCGTACATAGCATTTTAAGTCCTAATAATTTTCATCCCCAATGTTTAAAGTATTAACAGTTTTCTATTAAGTGTTTAAGAACGAAAATTGTTCGAACTTGAAACATTAGGGACGGATTCTATTAACGATGAACGAAAACTGCACTTTACTATGTTTTTTAAACCCACGACCAACCCATAGATATGAACAGTCTTAGAGCATTCACATCTCATTTTCCATTTCCATCTCCATCTCTATAATTGAACCAAATATCATTTTTTTTAATTTATATTCAAATTTTGTTTAACCTTCCAAATCACATTCTCTATCTAAATCTCTATTACACACCCAAACACTTATTTTATTATAATTTTCAATTACTTATACACTTAGAAAAAAAATTATAGGGATTGTACGTGGTTTACTCAGATTATGGATTAGGTCCCAAACTTTCAAAAACTACACAAAAGGTCCAATAGTATGCGAGCGGGTAACACTGGAGGTCCCCAGATTGGATAAACGTTAAATTTCTCCGTTATGTCAGTATTAAATGACTAAAATACCCTTTCATTTAAGAAAACAAAAATTAATCTAACTTTAACAACACTCCTTTTTCAATCTCTTCTTTAACCACTTTCTTATTGACCTTGGTGCCTGAACCACCACAAAAATGAATCTATCTGTGGCTGGTATCCATCACCTTCACTTAGTAACCACCATGAAAAACTTGCCACCACCACAACAATGGCCATCATCGCCGGTCGTCACCATAACCCGCTGGAACAAGATGATGAGCCCACCCATATTCTTCGATATAAATAATAACGGTGGCCATGTTCGCGATTCGACATTGATTCAACATCACTGCAACGGCTTATGAGAGTTCCGATTTACCAGCGTTTTCGTGATCTGATCGGAGAGAAGGAGAATGAGGATAAGCCGCCGTGAACAGTGGCTCTCCTGGCACCCACATCTGAAGCCTTCTTAATCGGTAATCAGATTAAAAACTCAAACTTTATTAACTTGAAAGACTTACAATAATAGAGATCGAACCCTCTATTTATAATAAACACTAAACTTGATCACAAAGAAAATAAACCCTAATCTAATTTTAATCTAACTCAAATTCTAACTAAAACTAATAAAGACATCGAAAACCCCTAACTTATTACTTATTACAAGTTTAGTCCAACAATCACCTCCCTAAACTTGTAATCCCATTCTTCAATAAAGTACTGACATCTTTTCCTTGCTCTCTCATTTTAAGTTGACCTCTTCTTTCTTTTCACCCACTTTTACTCCTTCAACTATATTCACTACTTTCCAAAGGTCATATGCCTTCAAGATCTGCTCCATAAGAATCAACCATGTGGTGTAGATCGATTCTGTCAACTTTGGACACCGAAGTGTCACATTCCCTTGCTCACGAACCAACGGGTTGTTTTGGTCCGCCATATCTTGCTCTTCTTGCTTACTTTCTTACTTGCTCAAACTTGCTCTCTTCAACCAGAAACGAATAGTTCCGGTTCTTGCTCTTTCACTGATCAAACGTAATCATGGTTCTTGCTCTTCACTAATCCAACAGATTTAGGGTTCTTGCTCTTCACTAATAAAAAACTTATTAGGGTTTTTGCTCTTCACTAATCAAAAGATTCTTGCTCTTCACTAATCAAAAAACTGATTAGGGTTGTTGCTTGTTTTTTAAAAAATCTATTGCTTTCCTACTATTCCACCAGAATAATGCTTGCTCGCTTTTGATCAATCAATCAAAGTTTGATTACACAGATCCCATATTTAAACCAACAATAATGCCACGTTTGAAAATTTCAGTTTTGACTTCAAAATTAGTTCATAGCTCTAGAACGTTTCACTTTACCTTATTTTTTACTTGATGTATCGATCAACGTGAACAAAAAAATTGACCACAAAATTTCTTTCTAAACCGACAAGCAACAATTGATTCTTTCTCTTCGCACAATAACCTTTATCTTATTGCCTTAATCACCGTGAAAGAAAAAACTTGACTTTATTAAAAATATACCGTCCACTTTTCCGTCAACAACCAAATTGCTTCCTTATTGTAATCCGATGAAAGTTTACCTTAATCTGATCGTAAGAAACACGTCTTTTTAGCCTCCGGTTTAGTTCTTCGTATCTCCAAGGCTCTGATACCAATTGAAGCCTTCTTAATCGGTAATCAGATTAAAAACTCAAACTTTATTAACTTGAAAGACTTACAATAATAGAGATTCAATCTATTTATAATAAACACTAAACTTGTTCACCAAGAAAATAAACCCTAATATAATTTTAATCTAACTTAAATTCTAACTAAAATTAATAAAGACACCAAAACCCCTAACTTATTACTTATTACAAATTTAGTCCAACAACATCTCGGTTCAAAGCGAAGCGGGCGGTTATCTGGAACGGTGTCGTTAGATACTCTACTACTCTAGGTCGAAAATCCGGTTGAGTTTTCAGACGGAAACGAATCGACAACGTCTTCTTCTTCGTCGTCGCTGATGGTGTTCTGCTACCAGACGGAATGGGGTTTTATCGATGCCGGTGGACTGGTTTTGATCGCCGGTGACTGGTGGTGGAGATATTTCTGCTGCCGGCGAGGTTCCAGAAGTGGGGATTCTTGATTTGAAGTTATTAAACGAATTTGGGAACGGAAATATTCCTCGATTTTAAGAATTTCATGAATTTTTCATTACAGAATTAGGGATTCTTGATCCTAGGGCTTGCAGGGTCGAAATCGAGTTCTTGGAAGAACTGATAGTGAATCACGAGTGATCATCAACCATCTGCTTCAGTTCTTTCTGGGTTTATTGCCATGATTAGGTATTGTAGATTCTTGTTGTTTGGATCTAAACCCTAAACCCGACAAGATTGGTTGGTGGAATGTATAAGTCGTAGGTACTTGACGCCAGGTGTGCAAGTTGCTAGCAGTTTAGATCGTCGGATTTTTCATGCTGTCTAGAACCGCTGGAAGTTTAGTTGTTGGAATCGATTTGAGACGGTGGCGAAGATGAGATGCCGGAGAAGGAGGTGAAGGAGAAAAAAAGCATGGATGTGGGGCCCATTTTTAAATATTATTTTAGTTTTTTTTTTATAATTTTGATTTTTAAATTTAAGGGTAAAAGGGTCAATACTGACATAAAGGAGAAAGTTAATGGCCATCTAATTCGGGAATTTGGTGTGTTACTCGCTCGCATACTATTAGATCTTTTTTTGTAGTTTTTGAATGTTAGACGATCACATTCATGATCTTTTCTTAAGTTAGGTTATCACATGTCATTAAAAATCAATTTTCAACAACCAAAATGCACGATCTGGTTGTGATGGAGAACCAAGATTGCCAAAGATTGGCAAAGATTCTTTGAACACTTGTCACATATGTATAAGCTTCCCATTTTATTTATTTTCACTTATCTTTCCATTAAATTCATTTCATATTTAAATCAATTTTTCCTAAATAACTTGTAATGATTAGCTTTTTAAAAAAATCTAAACACAGAGATTTGTTAATCTATTTTTTGTGAACATCCGGGTATAATTTTTATTAAAAACTGAGTTGTTTAAAAAATATCGTTTTTAAATATTAAATATATATATATACAACTTTATGTTTTATCTTGTTTAAATTTATATTTAAAACTAATAGATTTAATATTTTATAACAAATAATTATTTTGATAAAATATAAATAATTATAAATCATATTAGTTTAAAAAATTGGCTAAGGTTGGGTATTTGGGTTGGGTTGTGGATGCGAGTGACAATTTAGATGGAGGTTGGGTTGTGTAGGTGGAACTTTGAAGAGAGATAAATTAGGTTTTTAATGACATATTGGATTGGGTTGGGTTGTAAATAAGAGTGGGTTGGGTTGGGTTGTAATATATTGGATTGGCTAAGGTTGGGTATTTGAGTTAGGTTGTGGATGAGAGTGACAATTTAGGAACCTAATCCATAATATACTTCAACTTAAAACATGTATGCTGAAACAAAAGTCAACAGCTTGAAAGGAAATTAAAACCACGTGACAACCTATGTTTGGTTGTAGTTTGCTGGCTCGGTGAGTAAGATGAGGTCATGAGGCGTACACCTGGCACTATCATAGTATCATTCGTTGTCTTTGGTAATAGATTAGTAATTGTTTAAGTTTATAAATTGTACGTAAACCGGATGTTTACAAAAAAATATTCATTTTTCTTGGATAAGAAAGTTTGAAAACTAGAACAAGTGGTTGAAGACTTTGCTATTGACTTCAAAACGTACGATCACTCGATAATTCAGTACTGTAGTGTCTTTGACTTGTAATTCCATGACACTCACGCCAACTGATTGAGGATTAAAGGCCAGCAATTATCCGGTGTGATCTTCACTTTATTATTTCCAAAAATGTATTCAAAGCAACCAATAATTCGCTTCTTATCATCTTCCTCTTGCATTCATTTTCTCCATCTTTATACTCTTGTTATA
>WOUH02000039.1:4592134-4606545 GCA_009936405.2 Stevia rebaudiana
ATCTATTAGGTACGTTTTTAGCCTAATTTATTAGTGTTTTTTTGTTGTTTATTTATTAACTTGAATGTACGGGATAATTTAAAAAAAAAAAAAAAGGATACCGCTGACTATTAAGTCTAGATCCGCCACTGCCTTTAGGTGAGATATACTGAGTACGACGATGGTGATGATATGTATGAAAAGTGTGTGGTACAGGTTTTTTTGTTTAAATAAGAAGTATACTTATTAGAAGATCGTGTGGTAATGGTTATCTTTTGTGTGATTAAGCAGCATACATATTAAAAGTGTACAAGAAGCAACTATTACAAGGTGGGTGCTATGCCAATCATTCCTTTTGTTTACAATAACCTTTTACCCACAATTTTCGCAAAATGAATAGGGAGAAAACAAATATTTTTGTGACTATATATTAGAAATGACCATACTTGCAATGAATTCATGTTGTAGCACATTTATGTGAACAAAATGCTTGGGGTACAAAAATCCTTTTTAGCTACGGTTTTCCCAAAATAGATGTAGTTACAATAGACATTTTTTTTTACTATATAATAGAAATGACCACTTGCAATAAAATTATGTGGTAGTTACTTTTTAGTTACACTTCTTTGGACAAAATGCTTGCTTACAATGGCCAATGGTTTCTTAAAATGGATGTGGCTTTTGTGACGATACAATAGAAACTGTCACACTTACATTAAAACCATGTGATAGTTGGTACCCTTTAGCCACAATTATTGGGACAAAATGCTTAATTACAACACTTAGGCATAATTTTTATAATGAATGTGGCTAAAACAGATAATTTTGTTACTATATAATTGTGACGAGCACGCTAATAATAAATTTATGTGACGGTTGCTACCCTTTAGCCACATATTGGAATAAAATTATTCCATCAAGAATTATCAGTACCATGTAGCTACGTTTTTTCAAACTAGATAAAGATAATTGTGTCTATCAAATAATTATCTTCTTATCTCCTACAAGCATATCAATTAATTATATAAATGATAAATAAAGGCCATATGAGTCTAACAAAGACTCAATAGGCCGGGTTTGAAGACTTGGCGGGTAAAACCCACAACAATTACAAGCGGCTAAATATTAGGAAAATACGTTGGTTAATATGTGTGGGCTATAGGGGGGCAAAAGTAAAATTGCACTAATTTTAATGTTATTTTACTTATTTTATGATAACAATGTTAAAAGCGTTGGGTTGGTCGGTTAATGAGGCATCATGAGCCCAGGGTCTCATTGGAAACAATCTCTCTATCCTACGGGGTATAGGTAAGGCTGTCTACAGCACACACTCCTCAAACCCTACCATTATGTGTGATATACTGAGTACGATGAGTACGATGATGATGGTAACCTCGGTTAATTCAATGTTAAGCATAAGAAAGTTATAAATAGAGTGGTCGCAAGAGGCGACAAATACGTCGTCACCCCCTTTCAAATAGCAAATCAATCCAACTAAAAACAAAATTTTGGTTCCGAAATTAATATGCACGACACGCTAAACCTTGTTCAGAAAGTCTACGGGTTAATTAGTCGGTATATTTCAGCGGTTCGATCACTCTAAAAATATGAGACCGACAAAACTTAAGACTTGTTGACTTGGAAAACATGTGACTACACCAAAGGAGGGGTTAAAGACTCAAAAAATAATATGTGGACAGTAGGTAGCTTGGCACTGTTTATACGCCTCCTCACTCACGTTCAAAAAAGAAGGATAAAAGGCCAACCAACCATCTTCAGATTAATTATCCGGCCCAACCATGAATTCAAAACAATCAGTTTTTTGCTTATCACCTTCCTCTCCAACTCGTTTCCTCTTTTATGTTTGTATTATTGTTATAACTCTTACTTCAAAAGCCATCTCTACTTCCTATAGTGGTGGAAACAAGACTGATCATCTTGCTTTGCTCAAGATGAAGTCAATGATCACTCAAGATCCATATGGAGCTCTGGTCTCATGGAATGAGTCCTTTCATTTCTGTGATTGGACTGGTGTAACATGTGGGAAGCGGCATAGAAGAGTGACTCGTGTAACACTCGAGTCGCTTGGCCTACAAGGCACTTTGTCTCCTCACGTAGGAAACCTTAGCTTCCTTCGCGTGTTAGCGTTGGGGGACAATAGTTTTCAAGGAACTATCCCTTGTGAACTCGGTCGTCTTTTCAGACTACGTTTCCTTTATTTGTACAGAAACAAATTAAACGGATCCATTCCGACTAACATTTCAGGTTGTTCTAATCTTCAAGCACTTCGTCTTTCCAGAAACGAGCTAACCGGAAGCATACCCAAGGAGATGAGTTTCCTCTCCAAACTCTCTTTTCTTTCAATCCATTACAATAAACTAACCGGTGGAATCCCACCTTCCTTGGGCAATCATACATCGTTGGAAGTGTTCTCTGTTACTGGAAATCCATTGGGTGGGAGAATTCCCAACACCATAGGCAATTGGAAAAATTTAGAAGAATTTTACTGTAATGGTTGCAACTTAGATGGTATCATCCCCCATGAACTCGGTTGTCTTTCAAAGTTAAAATTCCTCTATCTTGGACTTAACAAGTTCCACGGGGTAATTCCTAGTAACATATCTAGTTGTTCTAACCTTGAAGAGCTTGATCTTTCATATAATAAGCTAGTTGGAACCATACCCAAGGAGATCAATTTTCTTTCCAAACTTACTATCATTTTACTTTATAATAACCACCTAACAGGTGGAATACCGTCGTTCTTAATGAATATGACATCATTGGAAGTGTTATCCGTGCAAGAAAACCCGTTTGGTGGAAGCATTCCACACACCTTAGGTCATTTGAAAAGCTTAAAAGAACTTCATGTTGGTGGTTGTAATTTATCTGGAACCATCCCTGATTCCCTCTATAACCTTTCACTTTTAATTAATATTAGTTTGGCTGAGAATCAATTAAATGGTAGTCTTCATCCAGCCATAGGTGAAATGCTTCCTAATCTTGTTTTCTTTCAAATATGGGGTAACCAGTTAAGTGGACCTCTACCGCCATCCATTTCTAATTGTTCAAGGTTAAGATATTTTGAAGTGTCTCTAAACAAGTTTAGTGGAAAGCTGACGGTGAACTTTTCAAAACTAAAGGATGTTTATTTTATAGGCTTACTTTATAACCTCTTTGGAAGCAAAGATCCAGATGACATGAAGTTCATTGATTCTATGAAAAACTGTACCAAATTAGTGACATTGGAACTTGGTTATTGCAATTTCCAAGGACCGCTTCCATGGTCAATAGGTAATCTTTCTAGTCAACTCAGTTATCTACGTTTATATGGAAATCAGTTACATGGAAGCATTCCAACCTCAATCGGTAATCTAGTTGGATTGACCACTTTAGATTTAGCAGGTAACCATATCACCGGAAGAATCCCTTCAACCATCGGTAACCTTCAAAAGCTACAAGCTCTTTACTTACATAAAAACCAACTTTCAGGTATAATCCCTGATGCAATAGGGGACTTATCCATGTTGATCAAACTTATTTTATTTTCAAACAAGTTAGTAGGGGTTATTCCGTCAAGTTTGGGAAAGTGTCAAAATCTATTAGCCTTGTACCTTAATGACAATAAACTTAGCGGGAAAATACCAACACAACTTCTTCAAATCCAATCTCTAACAATCATATTGGATCTTTCACAAAACAACTTGTTTGGATCACTTCCAACTGAGGTTGGAGACCTTAAAAAGTTAATTACTATGGACTTATCTGATAATAATCTATCAGGTAACATACCTAGAAGCATTGGTGATTGTGCTAGCCTTTCAAGTTTGTCCCTCAGAGGCAACTTTTTTCAGGGTATTATACCACCATCATTTATTTCCCTGAAAGCAATGGTGGAAATTGATATTTCTCACAACAATTTATCAGGGAAAATTCCTATTTTTTTTGAAAAAATGAAGTTACAATATTTGGATATGTCATATAATAACTTTGAAGGTGTTGTACCAATGGTAGGAGTGTTCGCCAATGAAAGTGAATTCTCTGTTTTAGGGAATAGTAGACTTTGTGGTGGAATTGTTGAACTTGGCTTACCCAAATGCAAGGAGACAAGAAAACATGTGAAAAAGTTTCCTTTATTTGTAATATTCCTTTTGGCTACATCCACACTTTTCACCATAGCAAGTTTAGCATATGTTTGGTACAAGAAGAAAAAAAAGAGCCACCTTTCTCAATTGTCAACTAGCGAAAAGTTCTTAAGAGTTTCATACGATCAACTTCTCAAGGCTACCAATGGATTCTCCGAAGCCAATTTGATTGGAAATGGTGCATTTAGTTCTGTTTATAAAGGAGTCCTTGATGAAGATGATAACAAAATTGTTGCCGTTAAAGTTCTACGTCTTCAAAATCGAGGTGCTCAAAGTAGCTTTATGAGGGAGTGTGAAGCATGGCGAAGTATTCGACACCGAAATTTGTTGAGAATAATAACTTCATGTTCAAGCATTGACTTTCAAGGAAATGATTTTAAAGCTTTGGTATACGAATTCATGTCCAAAGGGAGTTTACATGATTGGTTGCATTCAAGTGAAGGTACATTTGGACTCAACCTTGTTCAGAGAATAAATATTCTTGTGGATATAGGATGTGCACTTGATTATATTCACAATCACTGTGTACCAACCCTTGTCCATGGTGACTTGAAGCCTAGCAATGTTCTACTCGATGATGATATGGTGGCTCACATTGGAGACTTCGGTTTAGCTCGCTTTCTTGAAACAACTTCTTATCAAACTAGCTCAACTGGGATTAGAGGAACAATCGGTTATGTTGCTCCAGGTGAAACTCATGTATTTATAAATGCTCATATTTACTTATACATTAATCTTATTTTTTAATCTAACTTTTTATAAGTTATATATAGAGTATGGACTCGGAAATGAGATGACAAGAAGTGGGGATGTTTATAGTTTTGGAATGTTATTGCTAGAGGTGATGACTGGGAAAAAACCAACTGATGACATCTTTAAAGAAGGCTTTAACCTTCATAAATTTGCTTCCACGGCATTGCAAGACCATGTAAGGAATGTTATTGATGTTAACATTCTAAATATTTACCAAGGGTTGTTTAGCTTCAACAATGATGCAAATGCAAAGAAGATAGATGAATGCTTGACTTCAATAGTCAAGATTGGAGTATCATGCTCTTTGGATTCCCCACAAGAACGCATCGAGATAGAAAAGGTTGTACAAGAATTGAGACGTAATCAAGATATAGTTCAAAATATTGAGGTAAAGTATTGTCTCGTTTTTTACTTGCCACACTAGAAAATCGTCATATATGTAGACTATTTACAACACTAGTTTGTACAAAGAGGTCACCCAACTATTTAACTTTAATGTTTTTTAACCGTTCAAATATGCATCCTTTTTTACTTATACTAATTTGACAAAATTATTATGACTGATAAAATATTTCTTTAAATATTATTATTTTTTTAATAATATACATTTACACCATAGAAAAAGAAACCAAAGGTTATAAATTATAATTGTCATTCGAGTTATCTTTGGGTGATCATAAATATATATAACGTTTTGACTTAGTCTTCATGTGAGCATTCTTTTAGGTATAACACTGAGCTTGAATGGGGGGAGTTGAAAAAAACTGCACATGTGAGATGGTGTATGTCATAATTACATCTTAGTTACTTTACGAGTAATGTTTGTCATATTTTGCTTAATATCGTGTTGGCGTAAGTATATGAATTTTTGATGTAAGAGAGAAAGGAATAGTATATTGTCTTGTAACATCATCGAATAATGAAGGAAAATTTTGAAATTTCAAGCAATTCTTATATATTTGTGGATATTTTTGGTCCGGTGATTATATTGCCATTTATGCCCCTAACAACATTTGAAGTAATTATTAATCTTTTTCTTACAGATAACCCATGTGTTTGTCCCACTGATTTCCATTTTAAATAATTTATATTCAATTTAAATAGATCCAAATCCATTTAGAATGTCTATATTAAAGTTGATATCCAAAGAAGATAATAAAAAAGAAAAAAAAAACACACGTGAATGGTAAGTAAGGCGAGCATACTCGTACCCGTACAAAAATTCTTGCAAAAGTGAGTAACAACATCAAAGCTATCGGTACGGTACCCGCTCGGTAGGATACTGGTACGTGCACTCTTTACAAAATACTCGACTTTAAAAGGTACAGTACTGTACTTGTTCCGAAAATACCAATGCCGGATTGCTTGAAAACTGGGTACCGAGGTACCGAATATAACGGTACGGTACGGTACGGTACCAGTATAAAGCAAAACAATAGTGGTAAAAAGCCCAACTTAGGTTACTTCTATCTTCGTGACAAATCATTTCTCAAAACGAAATAAGGTAATCGTAACAACACCTAATTAAGTTCATGTTAGAGGCATATATACAAACTCACACCAGCCAATATATGTATATATATATATACATATATATCAGGTTAGTTCACCTTTCAACACACTTGCAGCCCTTTGGATAGCCCTACCGACCCTCCATATTTCATGTTGGATCACCGCCTGCGATTTAGACCCGTAGATAGCATCTGCAACTCCCGGGAAAAATCCTAATTTACCCTCGCGAGCCGGTCCATATACCTACACCACATCACTCTCTCAGCCACTTAAACAAGGGTATTTTAGACATTTTCCTTAAAAATAAAGTTAACTTTCATTGAACCACTTACAAGATGCTTGAACCATCGTCTTTCTGGAATCCCATCTGAATCCAAGAAACCTCGTTCAGCAAACATCAACCGATCGTTCAACATGCGTCTTTTTAGAACCGAAACATGTCCTTTGGTTTCTTCCTCTTTTAATTTCTGTAAATTTGAAATATACGACGTTCGGTCAACTTCAAAGTCAAAACAAGTACCCACGAACACGTTCACTGGATCTATACACAAATAAAAATAGAAACCTTAATTTCATCTTCAACTTGTTTAGCTGCATTTGCAAGCTCTTCAATGGCTGATGTTAAAGGATGTAAAGATACATCCCCTTTGATCAAATTGGACAATGATTGAGTGTGATTCTGCATTATCAACAAAATATTGTTCATGATTACAAATAAGCTAAAAATTTTAAATTGAAATGAAGATTAATTTGTACCTGCAACTGAGTTGCATATGAAAGATAGTTGAATGGTAGGATATGATCATCAATTAAGTGAAGTGCAAGCAGTCCCCAAACACCAGCAACTAAAATGACAAATTACAACAATAATATTTTAGTTATTTCATGATAATGATATTTTGGTTATATAAAAGTTCAAAATATATATCAGAGAAGTCTAACCAGCAACATGACGATGAAAATACGGATCTCCATGCTTAACCATCCAGTCATATGAGTCAAAAGCAGTGTGGTAAACCGGGAATTCTTGAATATATTTATAAGATTCAGAATTTTTTTTTTTTTTTTTTTTTTTTTAATATTATGTACCACATTCATGTATATAGTATTCTTTTCATTATTTATAAATGGTACCTTTGCCATAGTAAAAATCAACAGAAGGAACCCCGGCATGATGCAAAAACGGAGAATAATCGGAGAAAACGTCACTTAGTCTCTCAATCTACAAATAAAAAAAAATCAAATAAAAAAATTCTCCCTTTGTCATCCTAAGTCAACATTTGACTTTATGGAAGCAAAAAACAAAGTGACATTATACATACCAAAGGAGGGCCTTGAGTATTTTTTCTCCAGTTTTCAAATAGTGTTGAACCCGAGAAATCCGGATCCGTAACCTGTTATGTTATAATAAAACATTTTATCAAACGTCATCCAAAAATGCAACGAGTTGATTCGAAACATAACCTAGTACATGTATAATATATTTGAATGAATTATGAATATGTATACCTTCTTAGTAACCTCAACTAGAATATCATCTAATTGAGGCGTTGTACCCGCGAAAAATCCCGGACCTTGAGCAGCACAATCCACATTGATATATGCCACCGCCTTCGACCCCAAATTTTCAAGATTTTGTTCAACCCATTCGGTAGATCCGATCTAAAACCATAAAATCAATATTAGTGTCCGACTAAATACCCGAAAATAAAATCATTATTAGTTATCTATTATCAGTTATGATGGAACATTACCTACCATCCCAAATTCTTCTGCATCCCAACTACATAGATAAATTGTTCTTCGGGGATTCCAACCCATGTGCATCATCAAAGAATATCTACGCGCTACATCGATAAGCGCGGCGGTCCCACTATTTGGGTCGACAGCTCCATACGTCCACGCGTCCCTGTGGTTACCGAGCACCACGAACCGGTCCGGTTCTTCTGACCCCTTTATCACACCAAACACGTTTTGGATCATTGACAACTTATTCTCCCCCTAAACAACAATTCATCAAACATTCAACCGAAGTAAGTACATAAAACAATCAAACGTTTTGCGTGATTTGTATCCTAAATTCATAATAATTTATTTTATACTCTAACTGGAAATTTAAGGTTCAATGAAAAAAAAAACTCAACAGATTATATCTGAAACTGAAACTGAAACTGAAAGAATAAGTGGTCCATACACAATGAAATTTAAAACCAAACCTGATATGTGAGATTCAAGAAAGTTGGTCCCGGGCCAACCCGGTCAAACTTCGGGTCACCATCCCTCCAAAAATGGGGCACACGGGCCCCATCAAGTGACCTGAGAATCTGCTCCGCCGTTTGGGCCGACACCGGCAACGATGCCACCGCCGGAAACCGCCTTGAAACTTCACCATCCTCCACCGTCAACCTCTCTACATCACTACCAGTTGCAGCAGCCCACCCTGGTGTCAGTGGGTCTCCGACACCATCCAACACCGTGCCTCTTTCAACACCGCCGCCGGTTCCGGCGGTGTACATAACCACCGCCACCACCCCTTTCTCCGCCGCTTTAACCACCACCGAATTTCTTGACATCCCACCACCTCTCTTTACAACAGCTATACAACCCTTAACGTTAACCCCAGCCGCCACCAGCGCACGGTAGTCATCTTCCCGGCCGTGGTTAACATACACCGCCTTACCGTACGCCGATCCCGACGGCGAGTAAGCGTGGTAGGGTTTTACAACTTCAGAGTCAGGACCTGAACCTAACTCCGCCTCCGTCAACGGGAGTGAAACTCCGGCGGATGTGCTGTTGCTAAAGTGCGCCGTAAGTGATGAGTACAAGGGGTAGGATAACAGTACGGAGTAGTTGGTGACGTGGGTTTGGAGATTAAAAGATTCGAATTGGGACTTGACGTAATCGGCGGCGGCGGATGACGGAGGCGTGCCGGCGAGATGGGGGTGGAGGGTGAGGTGGCGGAGGTGGTTAGCGATGGTGTAATTGGAAGCGGAGTTGAGGAAAGTGGAAGTGAATGATGGGTGGTGGACGGTGGTGAAAGACGGTAGTGGTGGAGATGGTGGGTTGCGGTGGAGAGTGTAGATGGAGATAATGAAGAGAGTGAAGATGAAGATGATGGTGCATGAAGGGGAGGTTGTGGAGGTGAAAATGGTGGTTGATTTTGGGACGGTGGTGGAGAAAGATTGAGCCATCAACGCCGTTCACGGCGGAGGCGGTAACTTGTTGAGTGGTAACGGAAGTGATGCAGAAAACGTAGGTGTAGGTAGGATAGTATCTAAAATTTTGTCGGGTGATAGTGTCTTCCTATGGGTCCCATTTGAAAGGTTTTTTTTAACCTTAAGGGTGTAGGAAGTGGTCATCGGTAAGGGGAGTAGGGTACTTTTCCCTCTCGGCAACACCACCGTCACTGAAATCGGGTAGTGGGAGGGTAGTTTGGGCGGCTAGTTTTTGTTGAATCGGCAAACTGATTTCATTTCTTAAAAGTGGTACCTTGTGCTTAAAAAGTGGTACTTGGGAATAAAAAGTAGGAGGGTAGTGGGAGGGTACCATTGCCACTAATAGAAGGTACTTGAGAGGATAGTTGGAGCATTTGATGTGACACAATTTGATTGGATAATTTGGGAGTGTATTTTAGTTTGAGAGGTACCATTCCCTCCACCCTCGGTTACCGAGATATACTAATTGCCGATAGGTCTTTAACCTCTACGAAATGCTAACACCACTGGTGATCCAGTCTTCACCATTGGCTCATCTGTAAATGCTTGAAGTGAGACTTCAAATCATGACGTTTATATTAGAAAGTCATAAGGGTACCTCTCACCAAACTAGTTAATCTGGGCTCATTGGTGAAGACATTACATGTTAGAATATAGGTCACCAGGTCATGGGTAGGTTCAAATGCATGCAAGATAGTAATTTAGTTTTGAAGTAGTGTAGGAGTATAATATATATTTGCCTTTCAAAGAAAATCGTAATAGTTTTTAATAATTCAAATGAGATTCTTGGACATTACAACGCACGCTACGACCAAAGTACCCTATCAAATCCTTCGTGACAAAGATCCAGATGATGGAAAGGACCTTACCCGAACGACTCAGTGGCGGACCTTGAATCAAAACACATAGGGGGCCGAGAATATTTTGAGGAAAAATTAAGGGTGGCCGAGCTATATACGTAAAAAATTTCAGACAAAAATTCAAAATTTTACACTGGATACCAAAATAACACTGGGGGCCGGGGTCACTTCAGACCCTCACTAAGCTCCACCCCTGCAAACGAGCATACCCCACTCTTAAAAGCCAACCTAAGTACATGGTAAACACTCATTTTCAAATAGAATTGTTTTTTTACATAATCTTTTTGAAGCTTTTACATATAATCATAACTAGATGCCGTAGAATGTATTTATTTATTTAATTTTTTGACTTATTAAAAGATCTTTAAAATATAAATTTGTTTTTACATATAAAAATGAGTTTTGATCTATTTTTCGCATGAAATATAAATGATTCTCTCGTATCCCATTTTCACAATATCCCCTACTGAATTCAGCCGTTCAAGTAAACAAATACAAATATCCCACGTAGTGAAATTATAACATAGAAAGAACAAAAAGCCATGATAGTGAGGTGGGGTTAGGGGTGGGTGGTGGGGGAATGGATGCTGATTTTTGTCTTTTTATGAATAGGGAGAAGAAAGGGGAATAAAAGCAACAATAAGACTATCCGGTATACCTAAAGGAGTGGGCGTTTTGCCTCTTGGTAACGCCCCCATAACGCCCAAACACCGCCCCACCCCCCCGTTTTTGGGGCGTTCTCGGCCACGCTGTGGCGGGGGTGACGACGTTTCCAAAGTTTATTTTTTTTATTTTTTTTTCTTTTTTTACTAACCAATTACAATATTACACATCACCCTCCTACCAATCACAAAACACCACATCAATCATCAATACAACCCCCCATACAACCCATGCATTTCCACCATTTTACTCACTCACTTTACTCTTTCTCTCTCCTGCGTGGCAGTCAATACAGCCCCCCATACATACCCCATACAGCCACGCATACCGGATAGCCTTATACATATCAATAATTGTAACGGAGTTTTCCAGACCATGGTAGTTCTGAAACTCTCACCCATGGTGTCAACTAATAAAAAAAAGTAAATATTTTTTCATATCTAAATATAATACATTAAAAAACCCCAAATGTAACAAAAAATTTGTATCGATTTCAGATTGTAAGTGTGTTTAAGATAAAAATTGGAGATTAGGTTAACCAATTTCAGAAAACCGAATGAACTTATCGTACGCCTTATCAAAGTCAACTATACTTCATGTTTAGAACCACAAATGTTCCATATATGTAGTTCCATCGTTGCAGTTGCTTCGACCAATATGGCGGGAGCCGTGACAGTGGCGGAGCTTGAAAAAAAAAAGACGTAGGGGGCCGAAATCCACGTGACATATAAATCATGGAAGGCCGACATATATACTTAAAAAAATTTCGGACGGAAATCATAAACTTTACACTATCGACGAAAAAAACAGCGGAGGCCGAGGCCACCTCAGACCCCAAAGACGCTCCGCCCATGGCCGTGGAAGAATAATTTCGAACGATTTTTGAAATTGTTCTTATGTTTAGGGGATGGTGATGGAATGGGGAATTTTGGTTGACTAAAGGACGATTATACCTTCAAAAGTTTCTGCAAAAGGACCATGGTACCTTTGACATAAGACAGATTTTTAACGTCTGTTACAAATTAGATGATTTTTTGGAATTTTTAAAACGTCAAGGGCAGATCTAGCAACGAAAGTCATAATTGGACTGAAAGTGATAAAAATGTAAACATCAGAGACCATTACCTACCCCCTCTTCATTCTTCAAGGTTCCCAAAAATGTACATACATCATACATTATCAGATACAGCTCTAAGTTTACATTTGTTTCTTTGCATTGGTTAATCTTTAAATATTTTGGACCCCTTTACTTTTGCTTATTCCACATAATGATTATTCTTTTACCAAAACACTAGTGAAATCGAATGTTCACATTTTGTAAATTATTTTTTTTTTTGTTAGTTCTGCTTAAAGTTCTAGACCTATTTTTTCAAATGTCCTTGCTAACTGATTATTTTATATAATTTGTATCGGCCATATCTTTATCAAAAGAAATTAACCTGCGCTCAAACTAGTTATTTAAGTCCACTAATTTTATGTTAATAATTTATCAATCACATTTAGTTACTTATATTAACTTTACAAAAGTCTAGACATAAACTCCGTTTAAATTTGATTATTTATATTTAATAATACAAGTTTTTTTTTAAAGCAATCTATCCTACTCGTAAATTAAACCATAAATATTTACACTTGAATGCGATTGAACCAAAGACCTCCTTATAATGGTGCTCCTAGAGGCAAGGCTCCTCCCATTGGACCACCAACCCCAATAGTAATAAGAGCACACGGAGTGGCTCGGGAGAAAGACGGAATGAAAATGGTGCCGGCCGAAAATATCATCCCCTCAGAACCAGCTCGGGATGAGGCTGGGACAGGAGGCTGGAAGAAGCCGAATAAGAGGAGAGAGAAATTGGGGGTTAATGGGGAAAAATTAGGAAAGTGATAAGAAGTAGAGAAAAATATGACGACACTGTGTAAAATGGGAAAAAATGTGAAAAACCGAGGAAAGCCAATGTGACGCTGACGTGGAAGCGCGAAAAAGTGAGAAGACACGGGACGACTCCCTCCCCTCTAATACCTGCATTTAACAAAAGAGTTTCACATATATCATTGCTAAATTAATGTGTTAATAATTAGATTAGTCACGGGTAAAAACATAAAAGAATCAAACGGTGTGGGGTTTGAATTGCTTTTGTGCTAGTGTGGGGTACAAGACATTACGGATTAATGTGACTCAAACCCCTTCCACTACTTTATCTTAAAAATAAAAAAAAACCCCTTCCACTATTTTACCACCACCTAGTTTGATTATATTAACTAACACAATCAAATGTGCGTATAAAAGTATTCGAATCTTTATTAGTTAATAAGAGAATTACACCATTTACCGTTACAATAGTAAAAAATATTACAAGCAACCATGAATTGCAGAATTGCATTGATTACAATTCAATACGTTTTACCTTTTTTTTTTAATGACGGTTTTTCTCATGTCTATTACTTACTTTCGTGACGTGTAAGCAAGGTCGACTACTCGACCTCCGTGAGAATCCACGACCACACCAGATGCGCAGGAACCTCGTGGAATGGGTAAACCTTCGAACCCAGGTTAAATCCGAATATGATCCAATACTTGATGTCCTTCAAACCGGCCCCAGCTGGATTCGAACCCCTGACCTTCATATTGGAAGGTAGGAGCTCAAACCATTGGACTGAGTTTTCAGGACGAGTTCGTTATACTAATCCAAAGATGCATAAAAACTTAAACAAAGCTTTGGTTTTACGAAATTAACTTTGTAACACGTCGAGATCTATTGCTCTCTAAACGAGTGACTCCAAACACTAACAGTCCAACACACTAGCTTAACATATAAAATTGACATTAAATATGATTTTAAACTTTTTGGTAGTCATAATCACCTGACTACTAGCCTAATTGTACATAATTATGATTAAATAAACATATACAGTAGAAATCCACCATATGAAATTGTTTCATTATTGAATAAGGCCTATTATTTATATAATTAGCACACCATCCAAGTTGAAATTGGTACAGTGAACTAATAGTTGCTTTGACGCCACCATCTCAAAAGAAATGAATTAGGTTTAGAGCAATAAATATTGTCCGTCGATCCCTATGCATCTTACAGCATTCACATTAGACTATCCGTAGCGGTCACCCCTCCGAAATCCTTCCCCTCCCAAACTTTCTGTCACATCATCACCCCTCCCAAATCCTTCAAACCCCACAATGGTCACCCCTCTCAAACTCTTCCCCCAATGTGCCACATCATCACTACCCATTATTTAATTAAAATATTTTAAATAAAACTAAACAATTA
>WOUH02000039.1:4606645-4619743 GCA_009936405.2 Stevia rebaudiana
TTGTTTGGGTTCATGTTTGCAAGTATTTTGTAAGAAAATAGAGATTAGAAGAGAGGGTTTTGGTGTGATTTTTTTATGAAAAGTGAAGTGGTATTTATAGGGTGAATTAAAAAAAACTTTTTTTTTTATGAAACTAGCCGTTGAAACGGCTATTTTATTGAAAATGGGCCCACCACCATCGCAGCCAATGGGAGAAGAGGAAAAGGAACGGGGAGCGGGAGCCGTTGGGTCGAAGGTGTCAACCCCGCCGGGGTAGGGGGGCAGTGTTCCCACCAGGACCCGCCGAAAAAAGCATCCCGATGGTTGGGCGGCTCGACCGCTGCGGCCAGTCTTATAACCAGGTTTCTATTCGAACCGGTATTTGCCAATTCAATTTTGACTTTCTTTGACTTGTCCAAACCGGATTTAAATCAATCCAGTTGGACCCAAAATCAGGTTTTTTGATTCGTACCTTTTCAAATTTCAATTTCATCAAAATAAATCAATGGCTTCTATAAGTTCTTCATCCCTTAAAGTCTGGAACTCCATCAATATCAATTCGCGGTGGAGAACACGAAACTGCGAAATTATTCCAGATTAATCATAACCTAATGAATCACCTTTTCACATTAACCTTTATCGCATTTGATCAAAACAAACGACTTCATCAACATCGCAAACTCATCACTCTTGATATTCCAACAAGATCGATCAGATCAACCGATGTAAATCCACATACTAGTGTTCATCATCAATCAGTAATGGGAAACAAAAGCTCCGGTCCTCCAAAAACCGGTTTCTTCCAATCAATCACCGGCGGCGGAAACAATCGGAAAACCCGGTCCCGACAAAGCACCAAAAAAAGCCGAAAAACCCGCTCAAAAGGATCCGACTTACCGCCCGAAGCCGGTTGTGCAGGTGTTCTAACCGTTTTGCAGACGAAAACCGGAAACATAAAGGAGCTTTACACTCTCGGAAGAGAATTAGGTCACGGTCAATTCGGGACCACGTATCTATGCACCGAAAAGAGCACCGGAAACGAGTACGCATGTAAAACGATCCCAAAACGACGATTGGTTTTGCAGGAGGAGATCGAAGATGTTCGGAGTGAGGTTCAGATCATGCACCACATGGCGGGTCACCCGAATGTGATATCGATCGTGGGTGCGTATGAAGATGCGGTTTCGGTTTATGTTGTGATGGAGCTTTGTGCCGGTGGTGAGTTGTTTGATCGGATTATTGAAAGGGGACATTATACGGAGAAGAAAGCTGCTGATCTTTCGCGGGCGATTGTTGGGGTTGTTGAAGCTTGCCATAGTTTAGGGGTGATGCATCGTGATTTGAAGCCTGAAAATTTTCTTTTTGTTAATGAGAGTGAAGATTCGCCGCTTAAATCTATTGATTTTGGGTTGTCAGCGTTCTTTAAACCAGGTTTTCATCTTTCATGTTTTTTTTTTTTTTTTGGTTGATGATTGTTTTTTTATAAAAGAACTCACAAAAGTTTAGTGTTATGTAACATGTATGATTACAAACAATAAAATACTATCTTCCTTATCACCATTTTTATTTTTCTTAATTAAATAATATCTTCTTTTACTTTTTATCATCTCTTACTACTTTTTTTACTATTCTAAAAACAAGACGGTCCGTTATTCACCAAAATCTCAATCTTCATATTTTTTTACCAAATATAAGATTTAACAATAAATTTTTTTTACAAGTGAACGGCTATTTGTTTGAAATAGAAATAGATAGTCAACTAGGTAAGCAATTCTTGTGATTTTCTCTCTCTCTCTCTCTATATATATATATATATATGTAATGATTAATAAATGTGTTGATTCAGGTGAAACCTTCCACGATTTGCTTGGGAGTGTTTACTATATGGCACCAGAGGTGATTAGAAAAAATTACAATAACTTATGTGATGTTTGGAGTGCTGGTGTTATCATATACATCTTGTTATGTGGTGTTCCACCTTTTTGGGATGGTGAGATCATCTAATCATTTATCATATAAAACTAATTTATAACATCTTCGTTATTAATCACCACAAATGTTTGTGATTCGAATCAGAATCTGAAGAAGGGGTGTACGAACAAGTGTTGACCGGTGAACTTGACCTTGAATCCGAACCATGGCCACGCATATCTGAAAGCGCCAAAGATCTCATCAGAAAAATGCTTGTTAGAGATGTGTCACAAAGATTGACAGCACATGAAGTCTTAAGTGAGTTTATATATGATTTATTTTCATAATTGTTTAATCACAATTGTTAAGTATATCTTTATATATGTTCTAGACCACCCTTGGATTCAGGCTGACGGTGCCGCACCCGATAATCCTATCGATTCTGCTGTCTTATCGCGCTTGAAGCAATTCTCCGCCATGAACAAAATCAAAAAGATAGCTATAAATGTAAGTCGCATATATTTATAATAGCATTTAATTATGCTCCATCATAATTAAGTTATAACTCTTTGATTTGTTTTCAGGTTATTGCATTGAGTTTATCTGAAGAAGAAATTGCGGGACTGAAAGAAATGTTCAAGATGATGGACACCGATGGAAGTAATCAAATCACATTAGAGGAATTAAAAAACGGTCTCGTAAAAGTTGGTGCCAATGTACAAGATGCAGAAATGACAAGATTAATGGAAGCGGTTTGCATTTTAGAATTTCAACAATCGTGTGTTATTAATTATCATCGTATTGTATTATTTCGACTATTATTCATGTTTACTACCATGATTGCAGGCGGATATTGACAACGATGGTACGATAGATTATGGTGAGTTTATTGCAGCAATGCTTCATTTAAACAAAGTCCAGAAAGAGGATCATCTTCTTGCTGCTTTTTCATATTTTGATAAAGACGGTAGTGGTTACATCACAACCGAAGAACTTCATCAAGCGTGTGAGAAATTCGGTTTGAGTGATATACCTCTTGATGAGGTTATGGATGAAATCGATAAGGATAATGTATATTTCTTTTGATTCGTTTTTGTTATGGTTTATTCAAGTAGTTTGATTGACCCGTTTTTTGGTGTTAATTTCAGGATGGAAGGATTGATTACAGTGAATTTGTGGATATGATGGAAGAGAGTGATTTCGGGAAGAACATCAAACCTGGATGTTAATTAACTTATTAACCTCAAAATCGGGTGCTCAACAATTAGGGGAGTCTTTAATTAATCGAGTCAAGATTTATATTTTAGTGTTGATCATTGTTAAGTTGTTTTTCAATAACTTTGATTGTTTAGGGTTCATGTTTTGATAAATATTTTGTTGTAACAATTGAAATGGTAATGAAAGAAGAATTTTTCTTATATTAGTGTCTGTTTCTGGGTTTAGATTTCTCTGATTAACAACAAATATGAATAATTTATATCCAAATTAATTTAGTATACGTGAAGAAACACTTTGACTGATCAGTATCCTACTTAATTTTAAACTGTAAGAATGATGCAATAATGTAACACAAATCAGTTTCTTTTACCTCTAATTTAATCAACCTAATGTTTTGAAATCATGAAAATTGTACCTCAACTATGATGAAGTGTATAATGGTTAAATCTTGATTGATGAAGCTAACATTCTAAACTTTGAACATTAGTGTACTTGAAAATTGAAAACAGAACATGCAAACCGAACTTTTAATTCGTTGGATTTGGCTTTCAGTTCAAACGTTTAAAACCAAATAATGAACACCTTAATAAACTTAAAACAAAAAAGTATTATTCTAGCAACAATATTCAGTCGTTAAAAAATAAGGGCCGGTCTCGACTACCTTAAAAAATTTAGGGGCCCGGGCGAGGATAAATGATGGGCTCATGGGCCCCTAAAAAACGCAATAATTTATATACCAAAGATGAATAATACGATAATTAGTTCTTATAAAAATAAACAAAATCAATGTATTTAACAAAATGATATAAATTAAATGCCTAAGTGAATCGTGAGGCTCTCCTAGCATTTTGTGAAGGAAATTTCTCGATCAACTCTTCATAGTCCATGTCTTCTAACATAACGTTCTTGATAAATATCATTGTTAATCCGTTAAGTGTTCTTGGGACATTGCTGACCGTAAGTAGGATTTTAACAACTTTAATTTTGAAAAGTTTCTTTCTGTCGATGTCACCGTTAAGTTTTTCACGGGCCTTATAA
This sequence comes from Stevia rebaudiana, assembly GCA_009936405.2. Lineage (NCBI taxonomy): Eukaryota > Viridiplantae > Streptophyta > Magnoliopsida > Asterales > Asteraceae > Stevia > Stevia rebaudiana. Next base: position 4,610,792 of record WOUH02000039.1, read on the forward strand.
TTTTCTTTTTTTAAAAAAAAGGGTCTTTGGGAAGTGGGGCCTAAAGCACAAGCTTGGTTGCCTTACCTCTTGGGCTGCCCTGAGAGTTCAAAATTAATTTTTATCGGTGATTATCTATAATTATAGTTAACTAGATAATTAGAATTGAATGCTAGTTAATGTTTATGCTTTTTTTTCACAACTAAGGTAGTAAGGTAAGTGGTTATATAAAAAACTAAATACAATAGAGTACAAACTAGATAAAATAAACCTTTATATAATTTTTTTTACACATATAATATATAAAACAAAAATAAAAATTATGGGCCCCATAGATTTATGGGCCCTGGTCGGTCGCCCACCTCGCCCTCTCTTCCGGACCGCCCTGTAAAAAATAACCAAGTATTTAAGACGTAACTGGAAGTAACGTGTTATAAACTGAGCCCAGGCCCAAAAAGCCCAGTTAAATCAGCCCAACAAAATGAAAGGGATTAGGAACGTCAGATGATATAAAGAAGCGGATGAAAGCAATTAGGGCATGATGAATATGTTATGAACAATGTTCATAAGGATCTCAAGTGATCAAGTGGATAGTTTGTTGCCCGATTTTTAGATGGGTTTTAACAAAAGGATCTCAAGTGATCAAGTGGATAGTCTGTGTATGCTGTTAGCATTTTTTGTTTGAAAAGTGTTCATAAAAAAATTGTATGACAAACTCATAAGTCATAAGGTTCACATTTGGGCCACGTTCAGGGTCACTCTAAGATATTGGTTAAATTGTTAGTGCTCTATTGGGCTATAGAAAGTTTTGGGCCGGGTTCCTGATAAACCATTACGGTTTTGGCCGATGGCCCGATGCAGTCAAATTGATCTAAAAAAATAAAACGGATATTTTTTGTGTAACAGTCAAAAACCACTTAACCAGTTTATAAAGCGGTTTATGCGTCCAAAGTTATAAACCGCTTGAATACCTACAGACTGGATCATGTACAAAACGGTTGAAAAAAAATGGTTTTAAAACTCTTCTGGTTTAATCCCGTTTTCTTTGTAACATCTTTAATTCCTACGAGTTTCATCAACTCATTTTTTTTATCATTAAATTTTGTTGGAATACCAACTTGCACTTTCATCAGAACAAAAATGTCACATAATCACTAAATAGACTAAACACATTTTAAATTACTATTATCAATACCGATAATGTTCTATAGAAAAAAGTTATATTTATATTCTGTAGCAAGTCTATGTGATCCAATTTGTTTATAAAGTAATTGATATGAATTAGTTGGACCAGAATTATATAATCTAACGGTTTTTCTTTTGAATGTTTCATATCCATGTCAATATTTTGAGAATTTAAGACACAAAATTCCAAAAATAATCTATAAAAGCTAAAGGAAAACCACCAAACAATTGTGGATAAATTTACCACTAAATTATAAGATTTATTTAAAAAAATAAAACATGGTGATTGGAACCTCCGCCCCTCATTTGATTAGCACCCCTTATAAACCTCTAATTTCATGTTCAAATCTATCGTCACCTCCATTCGCCATTAAAATGCAACTTCTTGAAATCCAAATCATGATTTTCCCTAATTATATTTAATGCTTTAAACCCCAACAATTTCCATTTTTGTAGGTTTAGACCCAAAGATTTGACAGGTTATTTGAGAGAAACAACAAGAAAGATGGATATACGAACAGGTTTCATGACGGTTTTCGTTGTATCCGGAAGCGTTGTGATTCTTGCTCATCAAATTCATAAGCGTCTTCTATCCGATTTCATGAGAAAGATAGAATTTGAACTGGGTATTTGTTTCCATGATAGATTTCAACCTACTTTTATCATCATATGTGTACACATGCTCTCTTGCCTTTTGATGGTTTTAATTTTAAATAACAAGCGTGCTCAACCGTTTTGAAGATCAAATGCGAAGTGAAAAAACAGACCCTATTTGTCTTCCAAATTTACAACGATCAGATTAACAAACTCACACAAAATAAGGCTATTAGTTTAACCAATGTTTTAAAACCGGTTTGAATGGACGGTTCAACCGTGTTACGTTCAAACATCATGTACAGTAATAGCGGTTTTTTGTTGTGGTTTTTTCCCTATCGAACCACCGGTTTTACTTGGTTCATCCCGGCAAACTGGTTTTGTATCTAAGGTAAAAAAAATGTGACATGTTTATAAGGCCCAGGATGAAAAGTTCAAAATTAAATATACAATTAACCTACTGAACAATGTTTTAAAAACGGTTTGAACCGGACGGTGACAGTAATTTTCATCTTTTAAGCGATCGTGAGCTTAATTCATTTAACATTCCAATTTCTGAAACATATCATACACTTTTTATTAACTTTTGTTAGGAATTCTAGTACTTTTAAATTGGTTTTTGGGTTATATTTTGATTATAGATTAAATTTTGAATTGCTTTTTTTTATGGAATTATGTACTTTTATATTATTTTTGAGTTCAAGTTGTAGCTTATGAAATTACATGGTTAACTAGTCAGGCCGGTTAAAACGTCCGACACAACCCGGTTCAACCGATTGAACCATTTTTTAGCTCAATCCGGTATGATTAAAATACTGGTTTTTAAAACATTGAGTTTAACATTAAAACAATTTAATACCTTTAAATACATAATAAATAACCTGAAGTGCTAGGACAAGATTACATATTTAATAAAAAGATTTATTTAATATTTGGGTCGAATAAATTTAGGTCGGGCCTAATTTTAAACTCTGAATCGAGCAAATATGAAAATTTATATCCTTCAAATATATCAATTGTCATATATGTGGATGCTTTATAGGTTCATCCAAGAGCCAAACAAAGAAGAAAGTGAGGTTTTTTGATGAAGAATTATTGTCCAGAAAAGAAAACCTGGTGAAGGTGGTGCCGCCAAATGTGGCGGTTACCGCCTTCAAACATGACGGCGAGAATAAGAAATGCAGGAAGACGATGCCTCTCAACTGGCAGGTTATGTATAAAGGGATCATAAACTACAGGAATTCGATTTATATTCAGTAAAATGTTCTATCGTTAATGAAGGTGGTGGTCTTTGTGGTGGAATATCGATCAATGAGGGAAAATTATGTTCTTTTTTTTTGTATTTTCTTTATTATATTGTTGATGTTTCAATTTTTTATTTAATATATAAGACATTGACTTTGATGTTGTAAATACATGTAACTTTGAAAAGAAAAGAAACCTATTATTATTCTCATTGTAAATACGTTTAAATGTTGCAACCAAAATATATTGTTCACAATATGGTTTTATAAATGTTTGTAGAATTGTAGGGAACTAAGAACCCTAAATTATTCTATACTTCAATTTCATAAATACATACTATAGCACTCAAAATGAGTCCCTCTATCCAATGGCAATTTCAATTTCCTTCTTGTTCGAAAAAACATAACTCTCCGTTAAATCATCTTCAAAGGATGGAAGTTTACAAAGTCGTCTATATGCTCAAAGATGAAACATAACAAACTATATATGCAAGGATTAAACATAACAAACTAACATAGACAATGATAAAACACATAATCACGTAGTTGTATTCATTTAACACGTAAAAAAATTGAATAAAAAAAATATAGTAATACCATACTCAAAGTAAATTAAAATGTTTTTTTTATGGTTTACATAAAATAAAATAAAATGCTATGTTTGTTTCAAAATAGAGATGGTTGTTATTGTTGCTAGGGTTGGGTTCAAATAAGAAGGAGACTTTGGGTAAGGAGAGTAAGAAAGGCTTTGTTAACGACACGTGACAGAAGAGAATTTTTTAAGAATGGGTACATTGTTAATTGCGTTCGGCTCGCAAAAAAAAAAAAAATTAAATTAAATTAAAAACATTTTTTTTAAACAAATTTTAAAAAAATTAATTTTTTTAAATTAACGCCCAGAAAAAATAAAAACTTTTTTTTTATTTTTTTTAAGTTTTAAAAAAAATTAATTTTTTTAAATTTTTTTTTTAAGTGAACTGAACCCAATGCATCGTTATGTTTTTTATATGCATCGTTATGTTTTTGATTTGCATCATTGTGTTTTTGATATGCATCATTGTGTTTTTGAAATGCATCATTGTGTTTTTTATATGCATCATTGTATTATACGATGTGTACGTTTTGTAGGTTTTTGTGTCCTGATTTGTGTTTTACGACTGTCATTTTGTTATACGATTGTGGCTGTCATTGTGTTATACGACTGTCATTGTGTTATACTACTGTCATTGTGTTATACGACTGTTATTGTGTTATACGATTGTGACGATATTACCCTTCATGCCATTTCAAAGTTCCGAATAATTACAAAAATGTCACCGCGTTAATACTGGCCGCTGATCTTAAGATCTAATGGATGAGATGACTCCTTACCATAAGTCTCCTCCTTATTATAACCCTATTCATTGTTGCTATTATTATTATTTTATTATATAGTATGGATATGGATAATGTGAAAAGTAAATGATTATTTGTTAGTGATTACTCACACATTTCGCTTCGGATATAAAAATCAAGCACATCCATTTTATTTCAGGTAGATTTGGATCGGTTAACAGGATTTTGTATTCAGTTTGAGTCGGGTTTCGGATATAGTCACAAAAATTTTAAAACCGAATACTCGTCATCCAACAAGCCAAATTGTTCTCGATAATATCATCTTGAAATTGCGGAATAAAAGTACATATGTTCGACTGAAATGTGGTCTTTTGAAACACATTGCAATACACTTAGACATCCACTGATGAACAGCAAAGATGAGTAGTTTAGTTTTATTATTTAATTTTAAATTTAGTTTGTTTTCAGATGGATTTTTCTTGCCATTAATTTATATTTGATTGTATTTTAGTTTTATAAAATAAAATGTTATTTTTTTTATATAAAAATTGAGGGCTAGTGTAGAGCTGAGAGATGATAAAAATTACTTAAAACTTAAAAGACTTTCATTGGTTGAATTGAGAATATTGGACTAAGATATAGTACATTAACAAAGTAAATACATAAGACTACATGGTGTGCCCCGTTGAGTGAGGGCTTGAGTGAGTGTACCATGTAGGCGAGAAAATGACTTACATGGGTGAGTGAAATGGTGAAAATGCCCAAGTGAGTGGGTGTGTGAGTGAGTAAAAGTAGGAGGTTTATGTGGTGTTTTGTAATTGATATAAGCGTAATGTGAAGTATTGTGATTGGTTAGAAAATTAAAAAAGAAACTCAATCACTACTCACATGCGTGAGTCAAACCACAAGAATGGTGAGGACGCCCCCAAAAAAAGAGGGTGAGACGGTGTAGGGGCGTGATGGGGGTTTGACTTTTGAGTGTGTCCACTCACCCGACACACCGGGTAGTCTTATATACTTTAGGGTAGGAGGAGTGGGCTTCAGGTACTCCATTCGGCTCACTTGCCGCCGGCTAGACCCACCACCACCTTCATCGGCTAGTTTCATCGGCAAGTTTGGGTGGGTTCCTCGGGTAGTTTTTGCCGATTCAGCAAAGGGTTTTCTTTGTTAAATTTGGACCGTTGGAATAAAAAGTGGGAGGGTAGTGAGAGGATACCATTGCCACTAAATAGGGTAGTTGAAGCATTTGATGTGACATAATTTAATTGGATAATTTAAAAGGGTATTTTAGATTGAGAGGGTATCACTTCTTCTACCCTTATAGTTTATAATATTTAAAAGGTTTCCTTTAAAGGTCATTAACACAGTTTGGTTAAATATTGTTATTGATGGGTTGGTAAACATTATATATTCTACATCGGTTGATGTAGACAACTTTCGGTGGTCTACGTGGGAATCACTCAGACACGTTGACCAACAGAACCAATCTTTCGTAGCTTCCAAATTTATCAGGTATCAACACGTGTCCACCTTATCATTTGCTGACTCATTCATTCACATCAACCTCAACATAAAATTCAAATTATAAAAATTGCACCATCAACTAGTCAGCTTAAAAGTATAATTTTATACGCGTGGATATTCTTGCAAAACGAATTATTAATGAAATTATTAGAAAATAAGATCTGGACCACCTAGATAACTTTCTTTCTTTTTAGAAAATAACACTCATAAATTCATAATAATCACCTATATAATTATAATTATACTTTATTGGATTTTGAATTCTAAACCTGTTGGGTAGAGTTAGAGGCTAGTCATCACTTGGACTGAATGTTGTTTCAAAGACATGAAAGAAACCTAGAACCGAAAGAACGTACCCAATATTATGTACTTGGACGTTGTAAATGTGGTATTGTGGACACACTGACCTCAATCATTTCTAGTGAACCACATCTGAAACGCGTTGATCACATCACAAGGTATGACATGAGACGAGTCGCAGTACCTCGTTTCACTATTGTAATTAAACACATTTAAGAAATAACATGTGACTCATGTTCAGACCTTTAAATACGTGTGAAGTTCCTAACCCGATCGCACTACAACAGATTACATGTTAGTAAGATTAGGTGTAACAATCTAAATGCTATTGTGAAAAAAGTTCACATAACTCAGATGATTTTGGTGATGTAACAAGTACGTTCTTTAATTCAAAGAACCAATAAATTTTGGATGGAAATAATATTGTAATACATTTTAAGTATAACTAAATTTATAATGCTTGCCGTCGTTGTCTTTGATTTTAATTTATTAAATATAATCAGTTTTATGCTCAAGTTGTTAACAATAAATGACGGGTCGTAGTCCAGAAACGTCTACTTACTTCTTCAATAAATGGTTAGTTCTGACTTATAAATGTCGTTATATTTTCATTTTTGGATCCGAATCCTTCACTAAGATTAACTTCTTTACCAGTTTTAGTATAAGTTAAGTTAATAATGATATAGTACGATACATTATATCACCTCTAATTGATGTTTTCTTTGTTTTCATTGCAGTCACATTCAAATTCTCATTACTTACCACGTAATTTTTTAACCACTAATAAAAGAGATTTGATCACCGATTTTTTTTAGCTTTTTATAAAAGTTATTAATTTTGATATGATCATTCCGTATATATTAGATAAATTCATTAAAAACAAATAAAACAACCTTTTAAGTATATGCCTTGTATTTTAATAGTCATAGACGATCCAAGTTTTTCCCTTGTCTTTTTCACATATTATTTGCCACGTTACCTCTTTGATGCTCTCAATGGACAATTGGACAAAGACCCAAAATAATCAGTGTGATACCAATTTATTTGTTAAATCTTAAGTAAAATTTTCTTGTTAATTACAAAAATAATCTATTCGGTTTACTTATATTGAAGATTCGGTCACTAACTTTAAAAATTTACACAGATAATCCATAAAAAAATATAAAACAAGAACCAATTTCTTATTTATATTCTAGTAGAAAGACTATAATACGTTTTTCTTATAATAAAAAAATATAAAATAGAAACATCAATTACTCCTATCACACTTAATATTTTTCATCTTTCCAAAAATCTTAAACCAAATTCCTTAAAACGACCAAAGAAATGGAACCCATCACATTTTTCAACGACCCTCTCACTGTTTATTTTCAACAGCAGACGCTTGCTTCTTCTCCATCCTATCGGATGCACCATGCATAGTACGTTGTTGGAGACCATCCCTACCCACCACAAAATTACAGTTCTTAATCGCGTTTTCTTCATTTCGGATGAGTCGACCAATATGCGTTTGGAGTTTGTGCGGCCCAACAAATCAAAGAACAAGAATACCACCAAGCAAATTTTAATGATAGAAAGAGACATAACCCTTGTAATATGGATCTCTAACAATGAGGACCATATGGTTTTTTCAAAGCATGTACAAGAACTATAATATGAGTAAACCATATGGACCAAGTTATAAAATGACTCTTCATATACGCACATAGTGGGTGTGTATTATGTGAATCTGATCTTACATAGTTAATCATTTGACTCAATCTATGGTACTTTGTTTTTGATTTTAACACTTGTGTAACAATAATACATGTACATGTGTTCAGTGGCGGATACATGACATCTAGATACCTGGGGCATCATATAGGTCGGACAAAATGAGTCGGTTAAAATTAGTCGGCTAAAAAGCTTATAAACTAATATTAAACTAAGAAATATAACTAATAAACATAGTTCACTAAACACAATAGAAAAAAAAGTTTAGAATTGTCCTCTGTGCGTACGTTAAAGAAATTGATGTGAACAAGCAAACTATAGTAAACAAACAAATTAAAGAAATTGATGAAACAATTTAAACACATGAATCTGTAAGTACGTTAATTTCAATCGATGATGGCAGGTAAAAGAATACCGAGAAGAGCAGGTTAAAATTCAAGTTTCTTTTGAAAAGTTAAAGTACTAGTGAGATATTTGTTTGCTACTTGGCCCCAAATCAAATACAACTTTGCCCCGAAAACAATTGTTTTCTTCAGCCCTCGTTAATTAAAATAGTGCCCCTAAATTAGAAGGAATAATGTGCTAGAAGTAGAAATATTGATTTATTTACATTATGAAGTTGGGCCCTTGGCGTACACTCTCTTTATGAACAAACAAACTTTGTACAACCAACTTATGTTTAGACGCAGTTCCAAACATGCCTTTAGAAAGATCAGAAGTGGTCAGAGTTGTAATTGTCCGTACTTGTAAAGAACTTAACGTGACAACAGTATGACAATACGATATGATGACAATGTTGCAGTTGTGATTGATCAAGAAGGAAATCCAAATGGAACTCGAGTTTTTGGTGTGATAAATCTCTCATTGCATGTGTTACTTTTGGTAAATTATGAACTTTTTTATTGTTATTGAAGATATTATATCAGATTTCTCTTAAATACCACCATCGAAATATAACATGTTCAAATTCAAAATATACAAAAAGTAAACATGTACATGTATTAGGCTATCCGGTATGCGTGGCTGTATGGGGGCTGTATGGGGGGCTGTATTGACTGCCACGCAGGAGAGAGAAAGA
>WOUH02000039.1:4619843-4630550 GCA_009936405.2 Stevia rebaudiana
CCGACTGGGAGGTAGCGCATTGCGCGCCAGCGAGATTCGAACTCGGGGCTCTCGGTTTACGAGAGCTTTAAGGATTGACAAGATTGTCGTTGAACTATACCTAAAAAAAAAAAAAAAAAAAAAAGTCGTTGTACAGCCTCAAGTGCAGAATACCAAAAGTACTTAATTATTTTCCATAAATACTTAAAATAATAATAATGGTTCACAATGTTAATTAATTATTTTCCATCAAAACCAAAATGTTATTAATGAATCCCCTCGGTTACGTAACACCAACCATTTTTGCAAAAAATCCCTCGTTTCATACCTTCGCATACATACAAACACCAATCACACACACAAACTGGGGCCAGTGGCCCATCGTCTAGTCACCTCTGATCTCATCTTCGTCGCTTTATATATATACGTCTATATAATATAATTATAAACTCGCAGTGGATCCGTAGAATTCGCAGAAAAATGTTATCGTTTTCCGACGATTTAGGGTTTCAGATTTGAATCAGCTTTCCATCTTTAATTCGTTACATCAGTTCATCATTTTGTGATTTGATTTGTTCGATTTTGATAACTTTGTGAAACAAGGTTATGAGAAAGCAACAGATCGTGTTCCATCGGTCTCCGATTGAACGCCGGCGGTTTTTGCTGGATCAAGATGAGAGTTCAAGTTCGAATTCGAATTCGAATTCGTGTTCATCGCGTCGTAGTCACCGGTTAGCGGAGGTTGCAGGAGGAACTACGGCGGAATGTGCAGCGGTGATTTGTTGTTTTCCATTTACCGTGGTTAATATCCTTGTTCTGGCCGTGTTCAAAGTTCCGGCAGGTTTGTGCCGGAAGGCGTTAAAGAAGAAGCGCCGGCGGCGGCTATTAAAGAGTGCGAGTAATGGAGGCGAAGTTAGCAGAATCGGCCACCCGATTAGCTTCGACCGGACGGAGTTTTCGATCCGGCCGGCGGAGTGGTTGACGGTGAAATCAATGGCCGGCGATGAAGAGTTTATTCAGTTGGAAAATGAGATGTGGGAAAAGTTTTATGGAACCGGGTTTTGGAGAAGCCTCTCGCAACGGGTTAATTGTGTGCCCGTCGAGAATACCCGAACCTGAAGATCCTGAAAACATTCGGGTTTGGTTATCTGGTAATCTTTCAAACAGATAAAACCATTAATCGAACTACCTGAAATGCGATTAACGACGACGTATACAACACATTTCATGATTTCAACGTCTGTAGCTGCTGTTCATGCTTGTACTGTACAAGTCTGCGCTTGAAGACGAACAGACCGAAAATCTGATAACTTGATATCAACTATCAAGTGTACATATTTACTTTTGCAATATTTTTCCGATTTGTAGGAATGAAAAAGACCAATATCAATAATTTTGGGTTGTTTAAAATCAAAAAATGAGAATTATTTCTGAATCATTTAGTTTCTTACCGAAAGTAACTAATAATCATGATAGGATGTTTTTTTTTTTTATCACGTATATCTATCAAATCAATCAAATTTGTAGCCTTATAGTTCAGCTCGGTTGTGCCTATGATTTTTGGAAACAACAGAGTGTGTGCGGTGATAGATGGACTGAATTTACGAGTTTGTGGCTTAATTATTCAGTTGTAATCGTACAACAAACGATATCTTGCAAACCGTGAAACCGAACTGTTTTTATATCAAACTTGCTTCATTTCATTGTTTATATATAAATAGTGTAATGCATGTGTTTATAATTTAATAGAAAAGAAGGAAAAAATGTACTTTTTATAAAATAAAAAAAATAGTTTCAAGAAAAAAAGATGCATGATAATTAGTAGAAGCCAATTACGATATGAGTAACCGAGTAACGACTAGAAATACATTAGTCTTCTGGATCATAGTGACATAATGTGACGTGAATGTGGTCAAACTACATTTTTTAAAATTCTATGTTCTTTTGTACTTGTTGGTGGACCATTTTCTGTTACATTAATTCTAATTTTGACACATAATGATAAAAGTATGGTCTCGCCATTATTCACAATATGAGAAGTTGGTAATAGAAAAATGGAAATATAGATATTTAATATCCCATACATTTACCAGGTGTTCGTAAAGTATAATATAGGATTGGGCCATCTAGTTTTCTTCTCAGTTTTGATACGTGTGTTTAAAGACAAAGTGGTGGTGTTTTCTAGTGAAGAGTAAAACTAAACTTAGTGTCATCTATCTTCGTATCCCAAATGAGTCATTCTGACGTACATTGTCACTTTGTAGACATAAGCCACCCAAAACAACTGCCACTTTGTCATTTTCTTAATATTATCAATATATAAATAAAAGCTAGTAATAAACACTCCAACTTAAAGTGTTATTAAAAGTTTAATCCGCATATAATTTCATCATCACTACTTTGTACAGATATTTTGAATACATCAATATATCAAATACATGTAAATACAATTATACAATACAGTAACATATTAACCTACTTTTTTCAGGTAAGCTACTTTTAGTTTTCTGTTTAGGATACATGGCATTTAATTTGATTTAATTGAAGATAATAGACAACCGATTATGGGCCAAACCGATCAATTTTAAAATATTGACCGGTGATGTGAACCTCTAGTCCTCGAAGAGACGAAGTGTTTGGACCACTGTTTGGTTTTTAATAATTTAATGTTTTAAATAATTATATTCCAATTTCTAGTTCAATCGTCTAATATGCACCAACTGTCCATATACTGATATACATATTAATACTTCGATAGGATATGTTTGTTTAGACCAAATACTTGAGAAATAAAAATGAGGCTAAAGGGTGTATAGTAATTGTATCCGGGTGTTTATATATTAGAATTTCTTTTAATGACATCAAGGGTTCGAAACCCACATTAGATAATAATATGATATTTAAAGTAGCTTTCTGGCATTTAAACATTAGACAAATAACAATGACAGTTTTACAAAGAATAACATTTAATATCATATCATTTTAATTATGAATTGTAAGAACATATGTAACGGGGCTTGACCATAAGTGACCATCTTATGTGGCACTTGATCACATCAAGTGATGAAGACTATCAAGTGATGAAAGAAAAGTGACCATGGTCACTTATTGATGAAATTTAATGCAAATTTATTATGTTTTTTATTATAATATAAAAAAATAGTAAAAATCGATATCAATATTTATTTTCTTCATCACTCGCTTAGTGAACAAGCCTCATTAGTCATTACACACATTTTTTAATCATACCCACCTATCTTACATCGAGTCTATGTGACAATATGACCAACACCATTTCAAGTGATCATTACTTATAGCCTAATTCTTTTATGTTACAATGCGTCATTTTTTATGACCCGTTTTTCTCATCTTTTAGCATCTCATTAACATCCTGCATCTTTTTTTCTAACAGAATAATATGACATTTTAGTTTTTCTAGTTGCTAATGCAACAATACGGGACTGTTTGGTAGCCTCTTAACTCATTAAAAGACTACATATAAAACATGGTTCATAACATATAAATGGCTAAGATTTAATTCAAATGCTATGAACCATTAAGATAAGATTCAGATGCTATCAAACAGCCCATGTCATATATATCATTAATAAGAGTGTTTGATCATGTGTGGTGATTAATTCATACCATAGTGTAATGAAAACTAATGGGCGTATAAAAGAATAATAAATAAATAAACACTTTTGTGAAAAAATTATTAGGAAATTACAATAAATCATTCATGTAGTTGTTAGCCTCTGGGTGTCGTTTTTTAACTTTGTTTACTAATATTGACTATGTCTATGTTGATATTTTATCATGATAAATCCAGCTTCTGTATGTACGAATTATCACTTAATTAATTTTATATAAACACTCACTATTAAAGCATTAAACCAAAAATTACAGATTTAATAACCTCTCAAGTCTTAAGTGAATCTCACACTAATCGTCAACAAAAAGACGATTAATTTAATATAGCACACTATTTTATAACATATTATGTCACTAAAATTGGATAATTTGAAGACAAACGTATACTTACACTTAAGTTAATTACATGTTACATGATCATCTTTGGTTTGGGCCTCGTAAGATGCATGACCGAAAAGGAACACGTAAATGGTAATGGGCTAATGGCCCATATGACATTTCAGCCTTATAATGGGCCACTACGGGTTTACGGTCCTGGGCTTTTCCATTTTCTTAAAAAAATGATTCGATGATCCAGCGTTATTTAGGCCCAACTACGAAGTAAAAAACTTGGATCGATTAACATCGTTTTTTATAAGAATAATGTTTTGTTTGTAACAAAATTTAGTTACATTGTTTGAAAGTCAACCTTTGTATTTTTTCTTGTATAACTTTGGGAATGTCTTTAAAATGTGATGTGTTCATAAGTTATTATATTCACTGTTTATTTTTATCATCGCAAACTTTTTACCAAAATTAAACACGTGATTCTAATAAAAAAACGGGTCAATTCACAAATCCACCATAACCAACGATTGGGGTCGACCCATTCAATCCGACTGGTTCGATTTGTCAGTGGGTCGGTCTAGAGTATTAGTTAAAATAGTTTGAACCGGACCGTGAACACTTTTGAATTTTCTTGCTTCTTATCTACAACATCTACCAATCTGAGCTCCAAATTGTTCAAGATTCAGGGCAATATAGAGTTATAGACTTGATGCAAATTCAACGAGACAGGAGTTGTTAGAATCTTTGATCATGATGGATGAGGCTGGTGCAAGTGATGCTTAAATTAATGGTTTTTACTGGTTTGACTTTTTCGCATTTGGATCTTTTGAAGTAGTTGACTTTAAAGTTAAGTCGTACTTATTACTAATTTTGTATATTTCAGCTTATAAGCACATAATGTAGTTTTTTAATCTCATGAGAATTTGAATGACATCAGTATTTAAGCATATTTCAGCTTCTGGACACCCACTGCCACCACAACTCACCGCTACCTGTCGACACCTTTTGCCAACTACCGTATCCCGATGCCACCGCCCTGCCGTAACTACCCACCATCACCTACTGTCGCAGCCCGTTGCTACCTGTCGCCACCAACCGCCTCACTCCACCACAGTTATATGATTATTGTTTTATTTTCATTTGAAAGTATAACTTTTTTTAAGTACATACGAAAATCCTAAATAATAGAAGAAAACTGATTTATTATGTTTTAGACCATGTAATATATTACTTTCAAGAGGCATATCGCATGTGCAACAAAACAAATTAGATGGCACAACATTGTCCCCAACAATGTGAATAGTTTTATTCACATTTAAAACCCTTTAAAATTGTGATGTTGACATAACTGATCTCCCAAGTTAGAGAGATGTCCCAATTTCTTGATTTGCCTCTCTTCCGCTACTTAGCCAAAAAGTACCCTACACTATCACCTTATTTAGAAATGCAGCCCAAAATCTTCATAATTATTGATTAGTTAAATGTCGAAAAATCTTAATTGAGTTGTCTATCAACTGAATTTTAGCATTTATGGCATGTATCGTAACAATTAGGAACATCACTTTGAGTTAGTCGGCTGTGTCTACTAAAACGGAATATTTTATATTGTTGTGTTTATTTTATCGTAAGGTTAAGATTATTGTATAATATAGATTCTTTTGTGTATGATATGGTTCTATCCTTCGTACTGTCATTGATATGAATGATAGAATAAGTTTTGACGGATGGATAAGCCTCTCAAAAACATGGTTGATATATGTTATTAAGCGTAAAGGTGTCAAGCCCGAGCTTCACTCCCACTTATTTGGAATAGCTCAATATGACTCATTCAGTCATTTGACTTTGTATCTAAACTTGCATTCTGCCAGTTTTATTATTTTATTTACACACATACTTATAGTTATTTATATCTTTATACTTAAAGTTATATGTAAATAAAATTTGATGGAATTTGGTCACATGTTGCTACGAAAGACCTGACTCGTTTAACACAGTTTTACGCCCTCACTACGTGTCGTGAGCAAACCAATTTAGAAAAAAAAGGGCGATGCATTGCCAAACACAACGGTAGCAAATTTTATAACATGTTGGAGGAGACATTGACATGATCCCGAAGACTAAAACGCAAGTGAAAAAAACAGGTCTAAGTTATTACCACTCCGTCACAAAACCTTAAAACATACCCCGTCTTAAAAACGGTTGCTAAAGTTGCTATACGTGGAAATATACATAATACATGTTCATATACTTATTTCAAATATTGATATTTATTGTTTAGATATAATACTCTTTTAATTTTTAATCGTAACCTCTTATTCTTCTTTTCTTGTTCTTTTTCCATAATTTGCAACAAATACTCTTAAAAAGTATAAATTATCGTTAACCGAAAAAACCCGACCAACAAAGGTTTACCTCAATGCCATAAGGTGCTTGGTGTAAAGCCCTCAGCCAAAACTGCGAGAGTTAAAACCTCTTCGCAGGCAAAAAGATTGAAATTTAATTTAGCTTAAATTTTTTTTGTTGGAAAAAGCTGAGTTGACTCAAAAAACCCGAAAAAACCGAGTTGACTCAACAAACCCAAATTTGACTGAAGTTGATTGACTTTGACTGATTCTAAGTAATTCTGACCAGATTCGATCTAGGCTATAAAGGAGTCGATCTTAAGTGACCTAAATGAATTATTACAAACTCGAGCATTTTTAAACCGCTATCTCCAACTAATGATAACTTGTTTATTTATATTAGTTGTTTTGATTATGTCTATTAGTTTCCGGTTCACGATCAACAAACTAAAACTAAATTTGCCGCCATGTGATGTATAGTAGAAAGAAAAGGGGCTGTAGCTTGACGTAAAATTAAAATAAAATTCAAGGGTTTTAAGTAACACAAAACAAAACAAAATAAAAGCAAACAAATAAATATAACGACAACGACAGCTTGCCTTCCAGCTAACCGTCGGTTCTTTACTTGGCTTATGTAGCTTGGCTTGGCTTAGCTCATTCATAGAACTAAAGCTTTAATTTATTATTAATTCCGGTTTAAGATTTACTACACGTACCTGGTTTTTGTCTAGTAGTACTATTCCTTCCAACCAAATTTATACTCAGAATTAATTTATAGTTGTCAATAATAAAAAATATATTCAGTAAAAATCTCAACTATACAAGACTTATCCGTATGTTAAAGGATAGAGACAAATATTTCTCTAATTTAACAAGTAACAAAGCTCCTTCGAGTAAACTGAAGGTCTCAAAACTTTCTGATTTTTGTTTAAAAACCACAAATTTATTATACTAGCTTATTCGTAACATTTATCAAACTTATCTATTGCTTGACTGGGTTTAAACCGGTACCCCACATATAAGATGATGATGGTGATGATCTATTAATTAATAATAATAAAGAAAGTAAAAAATGGTTTGCTTTGGCTAAAGGTAAAGAATAAGGCAACACAAGCTTATCGAATTTGCCTTAAAGAAACAAGATTATTTTACTTATCAAAGCAGTTGATGGATAGTGATTGCTAAACTTTCACAATGTCTTCTTTTATCTACTACCTTGCTGGGTTGGTTTTATTTCTATATAAATAAATCTAGATCGTATATTTCAACTAGTATTTTATTGGTTTAAGATGAGCAAATGCTAACTAAATATACCACAAAACATTAATTGAGTGTTGACTAAATATTATGGAGAAATGTCATGCTACTTTTTGGTAATATATATATTTTAAAAGTAACATGTAGTTATTGTTAGGATTATGACGAATAAAATAAACATGTCCTACATAAAAAATAAGCTTACTTAAATGAGAGTAACTTTTATATGTTAGGGTTAATGTGATGTTTCTTCTCCAAAGGTCAAGGGTTTTAACCAGCCGAATGCGTGTATGATGTAATTTAGTTGAGGCACAAGGGAAGTAAACTAGGGTGTATGTGGATTCATGTGTGAGTTTGAGGTAAAAAAAACTACAATTATTGTTTTTGTTGTAAAAGATAATAATAATACCTATCTAATAGCTTTATTAGTTATTTCATTCTTACACTTGCAATGCTAGTTAATAGTTATCAAAAATATACATAGGCCAGTTAGGAACATATTTTTTTAGATCACAATTTTTACATCTTGATTCAAGATTCGCTACAAAGCTCAAGCCCTTAACCTCAAGAAAAGTCCACCTTAACGCCTAGTAAAACACGGCATTCTTTATGGGTTTATCATTCTGTTAAAGTGTATTGTTGTCTTTTAATTTATTTAGACATATAACACTAACAATTACTATATATGTACGTATATGAATAGAGGCTTTCTCCTTTTTTTCTTGCTTCTTTCTTGTAGTGATGTTCATACAAAGTAACCGAATTACGGTGTGTCTTCGTTTTTATAATCAAGTGAACATAGTTGTAAAGCGGGTACTTACGGGAGAGTGAATTTCACTTTGACAACGGGACGTCAAGGTTTATGATGGAGTGACAATTTATCTACATTTCAATATTTGGAATCGTGTTTATCGATCTCCTATTTGGTGTGGAGTTGCCACGCAACGTCCGACAAGTAGCTATTTATTGATTTCCAAGCTTCAAAGGGTCTACATTTCACGCATATTAGTCTCGTGTTTTTATACAATTTGTTTTTACATTGTATCTTTCTTATACACTTGCTACAAGGTGTCACGTTAGACATCATACCACTCTTAATAAATAACCGTAAAAATCACAAAAATACAACATCAAACATACCAAGTAAAATCTTACTAAATCAGTAGGGTATAAAAAACAAAAAACACATATGTCTATCGATTTAAATATGATAAATAAGACGATTTTTAGTGTCTCTCTTCCTCTCGATCTCATGATTCACATATTTATGATCTATGAACTACGATGTTTGCGTGATTCTTACAGTTTCTTAAAATTGATTATATAGTTAAGATACCAGTTCACTAAGAGTTAAAAAATAAAGGAATGAACTATTCTACTCTGTTTCAATTACGTAACTATTTACGGAAACTTTTTTGTTAAATAAATAATGCATAAGGTATGGATAACTTGATCTGGCCATGATGTTAAGAATCGAGCCATATACCGGACACCTTTAACTGTGTTGAATTATATATTTTAAAATACAAATTACTTTATATAATAAGTTAATATAATATAAATAACACCCTTAGATCGTAAAGTCTTAATTACAATATATTTATTTGCGTTTCCCAGCTTGTTTGTATAATTTTATTTATTTTTTCTTAATTAGGTGATACTAGTACGAATATTTAATTTAGAAATATATACCTCACAATCGTTATTTTTGGACCTTATGAATATTTCCCGAAATGCTTGGATCTTCTCTAAGCTTGGTCGAGAAGATTCTCAAAGAAGTGTGCTATTAATTATTAGTGCATACTCATGAGCCTCAAATAGTGATTAATCACTTCGGGTAGTTTGGGATACATGGATCTCTTCTCCTCGAGATAATTTGATTAAAATTTGGTTGGCGATATTCTTCCTTGTTTTAATTTTTGTAGTAGAATACATCATGTTGATGTACCTTCTTTTTTTGTGCTCGTCTTGTTCTAAATTTTGTATTGATTGTATTACAATTTACAAGCTAGCTACTAGACCAATTAAAACGCGAGATCTCCATTCCAAGGAAAGTCAACATTTAGATCCAACGTTACAATGACATTAATCATATATATTGATTGATATATAATGGTGTAGATCATCCTTTATAATAATATTGGCGTACTTATATAATTTTATTTATCACGTGTAATTAAAATACTTTTAGATTAAATTGAATCATAAGATTTATGTCACCGATAAGAAATATTATTATTGGTTGAAATTAAAATAAAAAATAAAAAATAAAATTACTTGCATTTAATTTACGTCATTACATTTGGTCTTTTCACTTGATGGTCACCCTCTTATGTGTAATGGTGGGAAGCCCTTGATGATGGTGTGACAAAGTGCCACATATGATAGTCACTTAGTAGTTAAGCCCCGTTACATATGGTCTTAGAGTGTTTATAGTTTGACCGACCCGACCCTAATCATCTATCCAAATCGTTGACCTGACATATAAATGAATATATTGCGATAAAAGAAATTATGTGTCATATGAATTTCGGACCCCTACATGCTTTAGTTCAAGCTAGATCACTGGTCCACGCTTCACTTTATGCAAGTACAAACTCAATACAAATATATGAATTATCATTATTTCACATTGTTGGATTTAATTTCAAATTATACTTTAAACAAATAATTGTGTATTATCATTATTTGTCATTGCAATATGGCATAGAAGTTATATTTTGGTTTTAGACGATGATAAACGTTTTCTTAAGAACACCAATGGGGGAAAGCAGAAAACTGTTGTGAATTAAATGAAAAACAATAAATTTCATTAAAAGCCATTTCTTGAATTATTTGGTGATATCGTATTGGAAGGGCCGTTCAATATATTATTAAAAGGGTTGTTGAAAATTTAAATGCCTAAGTCAGCAAATTATTTTTGCACGATTTTTTCAACAATAAATTCTACATAATTCTAAATTACACCCATAATAAACATTTGTTTAGGATTGAATCCAATACCTCTTATTTTAAAAGATAAACTTTTACCAAATGAGTTAGTCCCAACAACTTCATTACACAATACACACTAGGGAGTATGATCAAATACAAACTCTATTTTTTGTAAAAACCGTAAAAACCAAAGTGTTATTATAAATAACAAAGTGCT
>WOUH02000039.1:4630650-4648338 GCA_009936405.2 Stevia rebaudiana
TATTATTTATAATAGCACTTTGGTTCTCACAGTTTTTACGAAAAACATGGTTTGTATCGGAACCATCCCCTACACACTAGTGTAGTACTCGTCAACCTCTATTTCATTTATATCATTATCTCTCAATTTACAGCTTTTTCTATTCTATGTAGATCTTTGAGGTAACCTCATCTAACTCAGCTCCATACACTCCTATATTTTCTCAAATATCTTCAGTAATTTTTAGATATTATCGACAAATGACAAGCATTACAAAAGTACAAATAACTCTTTTTTTTTTATTAACCTCTTTTGTTTCTCTTGTAACAACACTACATATGATAAACATGACCTAGTTATTAAATAGTTAATATGAGTAATTTATTTTATTAATTAACTGATTTTAGTGTACCATACGGTAGTTTAACACAAGTAACTTTCATAAACTTACTAACTAGAAACGAGTCCAATCAAACCAACACCACCTTGTCTGTTGCAACCATCACAACCCTCAATTACCTTAACGCTCTTCGTCTATCGACACTACTAGTTGTCATAAAGACAAATGTTATGAGTGTGCTTTGATAAGATCATGTTTATATATACACGTGACTCAGTCCAACCTACCATTTGTTTTGTCATGCTTAACGAAATACGCTATTTTCCTCAGCCCATGAGTGGGGGCGTGGGTGAGCCACTCAAGCCCCTATCACGCCCAAACACCGCCTCGAGTGTCCGTGAGTGGGGTGTGGGTGGGTTTCACGTGGGTGGAGGCACTGCGTATGGGCTTTGACTTGTTTTTTTTTTCCCAACCAATCACAAAATCTCATATTACCATCCTACCAATCACAAAACACCACATCAACACCATACTTTTTACCCACTCAAGCTCCCACTCACCTCATGCATTTCCACCATTACACTCACTCACTTACTCACTCTCTCTCATACGTGGTATGCTCACTCAAGCCCTCACTCACATGGGCGTGCCGCATAATCATATACAATTGAAACAAGTGACTAGATGATTTGATCTTAAATTTCAAAACTTTTGAAAAGAACTCATAATAATGCATTATATAATACTAATTAACTTTTTATATCAAAGCTACAGTCCATGTTTAAATACAACTATTCTTATATGAAATAATTTTATGTAACAATCAAATAATTTCTTGACTAATATTTTGTATAAATTTAAGATTTATTCATTGTATTTAGATGGTCCATGAGATCTTACACCACTCATTTATGAGAAAAAATCAAATAGCTTTTTAGCCAAGCCGTTTAGAAGCCGAGACGAAGCACAATGCTTTGTTCCACTCATGTGGCCCCTACATCCAGCCTGTGCACCTTCATCCTAACTCATAAAACGACATCATCATCGCCGTTTCACCACCTGTCCTGTCTCCCCCTCTTTTAACCCATCTTCCCCAAAACCTAGAGAGAGAAATAACCAACCAACATTTGTAGAGAGAGAAACAACAAGCAAGAAACACGCATATCCAGATAATAATCTTCATCATCTTCTTATTCTGGTTCCTGTTTCAGATCAGCATCATGGGTTCTCTGAACTATGATGCATTGAAGCTAATACTTTTGTGGATTCTTCTTACCTCCATTAAAGCTACTGCATTGCCGCATCAAAACCCTAAATCGAGCTCAACCCAGATCAACTCCAACTCAGTACTCGTTGCGCTTCTCGACTCGCACTACACTGAGTTATCAGAGCTTGTTGAGAAAGCTCTTCTGCTACAAACCCTAGAACAAACAGTTTCAGATCACAATATCACCATTTTTGCACCCGACAATGAAGCTCTCGAGCGGCAGATGGATCCCGAGTTTAAAAGGTTTCTACTTGAACCCGGTAATCTCAAATCGCTACAGAATCTGTTGCTGTTTCACATCATTCCAGGTCGGGTCGGGTCGAAAGAATGGCCCGGAGAGGATGCTGTTCATCATGAAACGCTTTGTGTTGATGAATCCGACAATCTTTTACCGTTGACCCGTGGAAACTCCGGCGAAAAGTTAGTCGGTGGTCTAGCGAAGGTTACCCGACCCGATGATGTTATCCGACCCGACGGGTTGATTCATGGGATTGAGCGTCTGTTGGTGCCCCGATCGGTGCAAGAAGCTTTCAACCGGAGAAGAAGTTTGGCTTCCATTTCCGCCGTGTTACCGGAAGGTGCTCCGGTGGTGGATCCGAGAACCAACCGCTTAAAGAAACCAGCCGCTCCGGTTCCCGCCGGTTCTCCACCGGTTCTACCCGTGTACGACGCGATGGCACCCGGTCCGTCGCTAGCTCCGGCGCCGGCTCCGGGACCCGGCGGCGGTCACCGCCACTTCGACGGCGAAAGCCAGGTAAAAGATTTCATCCAAACACTCCTACATTACGGTGGATACAACGAATTAGCAGACATTTTGGTTAATCTAACGTCGTTAGCAACGGAAATGGGGAAGTTGGTGTCAGAAGGATATGTGTTAACGGTGTTAGCACCGAACGATGAAGCTATGGCTAAGTTAACCACTGACCAATTGAGTGATCCCGGCGCACCGGAGCAGATAATGTATTATCATTTAATACCGGAGTATCAAACTGAAGAGAGTATGTACAACTCGGTCCGACGGTTCGGTAAGGTGCAATACGACACCCTCCGGTTGCCACATAAGGTTGTAGCCGAAGAAGCCGATGGTTCGGTTAAGTTCGGGCAGGGTGAGGGGTCCGCGTATTTGTTTGACCCGGATATTTACACCGACGGGAGGATATCAGTGCAGGGTATTGAAGGGGTATTGTTTCCGATTGAGGATATGAAAGAAAAACCGTCGAGTGAGCCTGCGACCGCGCCTAAGGTCGTTGCTAAGCAAAGAAGAGGTATTTTTAAATTTTAATACATTTACCATAAATTATGTTATTAATTAGTAAGATTTATTACTTGATACATTTGTTTGTTTATGGTGTGATTAGTTTATGTCAATTCATAGATTGATTGGAGTTTTGGTAAGAAATAATCCGGTGAGTGGATGTTGATATGAGTTTAAGTGATTGTCATATGTGTGGTGGGTCACATATAATTATTCCTCCGCGTTTATTGCACTCGATTTATACTTTATACTACGTAATAGAATAAACCACCCCTTTAATAGCATAATTTTCATAGCATAAGGTATAATTTAGCGTCATATTGAGTAATTTACAATAGGAGTTGCTGTTAAATTTTTTTATTTAAGTAGCAGGTTTATGCGACGTTTAGGTTGGTCCCGCAACACAAGTAATCGTTAGTCTTGTTAGAGTTGTGTATCTTTTGACATGATGTTGGCGAGAAAGAAAGTATTTTGTAAAGTGAAGACACTAAATGATAGTAAAAACAATTTCTTGATTATCATTGTGTCCTTGTGGTACATCATGATATATCTTCTAATTGATTGTGTACACAACATTAGGTTGTTTGGAGCTTGGTTTTAAAAAGCGTTCATTAGGTATATTTGATAATTTTAGCTTTAGGTACGTTCGTACGGGGATATATGTTAAGTTAATTTTGGGTTGCGTGTATATGGAATTAATGAATATAGGGGGATGTATGTAATTGTCCCTTTAAGATAAGTAATCCCCCATAATTACACTTTAAAATGATTAACTAATTAGAAAAAAATTGTTGTAGCTTGATACTTAGTTGATATTACTTTAATAATTCCCTAAACCTGGTAAGAATAACTTTTAAGACATGATCTTAATAATGTGTATGCTTTAACAACTTGTAGTTGTCATATGCTAATTTTGTTACAAGTTTGCTTTCTAATTTTAGTTTGTAGGTGACTTAAAAAAACAACTTTTAAAACAGAAGGTACAACATTTGTAACATTAGAAACTTTATACCACATTTGATTGTAGTTAACTCATCCTTTTAAAAAGTCTTGATCATTAAAGCATATCTTAAACACCAAGAAAACCAGGTCTCTCTTTTAATCATCAAGTACACATCTTTCTAAGCCTTTTTATAATTGGTATCAAAATCTTTATTCATGTAATCAAGATTTTTTTATATATATTTAATAGTTATAAATCCATTTTCTGGTCAATGCAGGGAAATTATTGGAAGTCGCATGTTCGATTGCTGGATCATTGGGGCATTTTACAAGTTGTTATTGATATATACATATATATATATGTAATGCAAAAAAGGTTGGTATTTGTTTATAGAATTTTAAAAGTGATGTGTTGATTAACAATGGAATAATTTCATTAATTAAATATTATTGAAATTTGCAGTTTAAATTTTAGGAAAAGTGTGGAAAATAGGAACATAAAGGGAAGCGAATGGTGCAGTTTGGCATTGAAGGAAGTTTCCCCTGAGAATCAGATTCAAACTTCTTCACATGAGAGCAAACTTTAATTTTTTCTTCTTCTTTAAAAAATAATTTTCTAAATTTTCTTTCTTGATGGTGGTGTTATATAAATACTGTAATTAGTAAAAAAGTGAATTTTTTTATGTATTTATGTTTGATTTTTGCGGAAATTGTATTTGCCTATACCTGCAAATCTTGTTGAACAATTCTTTCTTATGGAAGAATATTAATATGAAGATCGAGTTTTGAGAAGGTTACGAGAATACTTGGTTTTTGTATATCTATATGTCGGTGTTAATATCTAACAATTTTTTCTATAATCTACAAATACGTAAAAGTCAATACGTAAATTTTTAATGCATAACTAATATGTCTATTTGTATAAGATTAAATATAAACGAATTGTTTTTGTACTAATAGTTTTTTTTTTTAGTTCTAACAAACAATGTTACTACGCATTTTGCTTGCAAGAAAGACAAATAACAAAAGTTATTTCTGTTTTGTTTCGTGGCCATTATTAAGAATACTAAATTAGGAATACGCTTTTGTTTTATTATTAAAATAACAAACCTTTTAGTATTATATTTTTGGTTGGAACTATAAAACAAAATAGTGTCGGTGGTGTGAAAGGTTTGGTCTTTTTCTTTTTTTGTAAGTGAAGGCAGCCCCTAGAAAAGCATGGTGGTTGATGTTCGCTTTGTCTTTTTAATACACACTAAGAATATAAATTTATGTTAATAGAAATAAATGAACTATTGGTTATAATATATAGTATTTTGTTTTATAGTAAGTACTAATTTATTCGAACTTATAAGTTATTAAATGCATGTATCAAAAGAAAGGGGACTAGCATTATATCATTAAATCAATTACTTAAATATTTAGTTAATTATATATTTTAGATATAACAAAATTTGAAAACCTATAATTCATTTAATAATATCATTTGAAAAATGGAATACGACTAAACAGTTTGTGGAGGATTGAAGTTCTAAATAAAATTAATATCTGATGAGATGTTGCGATGATACATTTGATTGAATGCATATTGTTAGGTTAATGATTGATGAACATTACCAACCGGGACATAGCTGGATCCTCGTTTTATTTTCTACATGACTACTTTATACAATTAATTATTCTACGAAGGTAAACTATGTACACGTATAGTAATAATTATTAAATTTTGATATATAAAAAGCATGTTTTAATTACCATTTTTCTGCAAAATAAATAAGTAAATGAGAATGACACACTTATTTAAAGGCATTTGTTCTAATCGTAGCATTGTGAATGTTTCATAAATAATTGGTTGAATGTTCAAATCACATTGTGAACAAAATGGTAAAAAGGATTTCCCTTAAATTAAAAAATGAGATTGACACGTATCACGATTATGTGACCTTTCCTTTACTTATTTTGTATTCCTTTTATTTCTTTTTCAATCAAAAGATATATTTAAAACCTAGTTCAGTTATATTACACATGTTTATATCTCAATTTCGACGATATATTTTCATATTCTCAAAAGACATGTCTAAATAACCTTAAGTGGTTTAACACCTAGGGTCTAATGGACATTTGCTTTGACCACCCACACAAAAACAGGTCGTTGACTTTGACCACCCACACAAAATCAAAGTATTTCACCTCCCAACATCCAACACAATATGCAAATTGTTTAGATCCTTGCACACGTCTTCTATAAAATTTTGGCATAAGGAAATAAATAACATGACTATATATAACCTAAACTAAATTTTACTTCAAAACAAGGATGACATCATCTTTTCCACACAAGGTAAC
This sequence comes from Stevia rebaudiana, assembly GCA_009936405.2. Taxonomy (NCBI): domain Eukaryota; kingdom Viridiplantae; phylum Streptophyta; class Magnoliopsida; order Asterales; family Asteraceae; genus Stevia; species Stevia rebaudiana. The sequence continues at coordinate 4,636,780 of WOUH02000039.1, forward strand.
TTTAAATGATGGTACATATTTCACTTTCACGGTATTTGCTCCCACAGAAAACAACACAAAGATTGCAGCAATAAATGAAATCTTCCTCCAAATCAAACACTCAAAATCTTTTGTGGGTAATATGCAGACAGAACAATCGTCTCCTTCTGTGACGATAATGAAATTACTGTATATAAATTTAAAATCACATTCAATTATCAAAGTATTGATGTTCAATGCATTCAAAATAGACTGCAAATATGGTGATTAGTTGAATAAACAAAACTCAATTTAGTTGAACAAAAGAGAAATCATAATAGACATTTAACGATCTTTCACAAAGGTTTTATATTTGACGAATAAATTCAACGGCTGTATATATTATATATTACATTTAATAAATTGTATGATTAAAAGGTTAGTATTTATCCAAAATTGAAAGACTTTGCAAATCACAAGACTAAAGTCAATGTATATCAGCATATGAAGGTCTAAATGCCCTGTTTTTTAACCATATTTCAGGCAAGTTCAAGAAACTTAATACAAATATTTTAATAATTAATGTGAATTAGAAACATACCGTTTAAAAAATAGCTTCGATTATCATTTATCTTGATCAAAGTCCAGCAAGAAATCAGTCAGGTTTTCAGAGTCAGCAATAGCTTCATCCAATGTCATCTTACCTTTACCTTTTGCAGGTTTAGGCTGCAAATAAGAAGTCGAATTATATGACGAATGATCTACGATTAATATTATTTTTTTCATTAACTTTGCATTTTTTATGTTTGTTTCATTTAAGTGTTTGGTAAAGGTACCATATATCAAATAGAAAATAGATTAGTTTAGGTTAATAAGTAATCTAACATGTAAAATGGTAAATGTAACAGGCCAAATGCTTAAAAATTTCAAAAACTTTGATACTTTAGTTTTGCAAACAAATCCTACCATTTTAAAAAAGTTTTATCTGGTCAACCCCACACTATAAATCAATGATTTTGACCCGATAATCTACTATTTACCATAACTTAGTAATTTGAAACAGAATTTCCATTGTACTTTTTAGAGGTTGCAATGTTGACCCATCAACATTCAAAGTTTTAAATTGATTTTATGTTTAATCAATAAAATGTCATATGGTTAAAAATATTCAAATGCATAAAGCCTTTTATACCTATTTATGAGGAAAAGTTGGATCACTATGGTAAAAGTATGATTCTCTAATCATAATTATAAAACGTAAATTATTTAATAATTCAATATTTATTTTAAAAAATAAAGAATTTATGAAAAGCACCTTTGATTTGCGAAGCTCAGGAGTAGTTTTCAAGACACTCCAGTTACGTGTGATGTTTTCATCATCCCCAAATTTACCCTCATCATCACTATCCTGTTAAAATAAAATAAAATATACATACAACCAACCAACATCAGCGATTTAAGAAATCTTAAAAATAAAAAATTATAGAAATGGCACACTAATTTACCTCCTTTTCACCAATGTCAACAGCTTTTGCCATAGCTTCATCATCAGAAAATGGTGTCTTTACCTATTTACAAAAATGTCCAAATTCAAAATTGACCGGAAGAGAAATATATCATTGATCGTTTAAAAAAAAATGTATTTGTACTTTAAAAATCAGAATCAGATAATCAAGTAGTACATAATTTTCAAGGTGATTTTGCATATTTACATTATCTTTTGGGAACATAGCAGCAAAAGAGAGAAGAAATACAATTAGCATCATTCTTGATGCATATAACAAAATGCACAAATAACACTTTTTACTTCTTACTTTGGAGATTTGGGAGAGCAAAATCATTTACACAGGTCCATAACTATTTTTATTTTTTATTCTTACCTTTACTTTTTCAACCTTCTCTGAAGCCAAAATTCTATCAATTTCCTCCTTTGATGTTATATTGCCATTCTGAGTAAAAAAAAAAGCGCACCAATTGAGTGAGTATAAAAAAATAAATAAATAAAAACTGAAATTTCAGTTGAAATCAACAGACCTGTTGCAAATAAGCCAAAACATCAGGTGTAGGCTCATGAAAATTAGGACCCCTGAAATCAATCACTTCATCTGGTTCTTGAATGTAATTAATTGTTGGGTAAACTGGATCTCCGCCCCATACTACAAGAAAAATACCGCGTATGAAATTAGTTATTACTTAAAATACATGTCAATCAAAATCAATCTCATCGATATCTAGTAATGAAGGGAAGTACGTAAATTTGAAAAAAGAATAAAAAAATCTTTCCAGACAAAAAAAAGGCGGGAGTTTTTTCTAACAGCAAAAAAATGTTTATAAACAAATGTTGAAAAATAAGATTTGTGATAAAAAAAAACAGGCGGGTTTTTTTTTTTACAAATGTTCAAAGATTATGTTTTTCATACACAAATGTTCATAAACAAAAAGGCGGGATTTTTTTTACAGCAAACAGTATTTTAGTTGTAAACTAAAATACTAAAAAACCATGAAAATCAAACACCTATCGGAAACATAAACAAATGTTTAAAGAAAAGATTTTTAATGAAAATAGTCTGTCAAATATGACTACGCAAATTTTACTATAAAAATATAATCCAACTTTTTAAATATGTAAGTGGGTCAAAACTGCCACCTCTAAGATGACACTGATGCAAGTAAATCACAAATTTGAAAAACATACTTTGTTTAATCTGATCCTCTTTCATTCGCATAGCCAATGGATCTCGTGAAACACGATAATCGGTACCCATCATTACACGATATTCACGAGCTGTTTGACAAGAAAACATTTCAATAAGTTGTGTGTTTTCATCTTCACCGGTTTCCTCAAAATGTTTTTGAATCGCTTCACGTGATGTGTCTTTTTTCCAAGCTTTAACCCATTCTGAATAGTATGCTATTGGGCCTTCTTTTTCCAACCTATCGTGTTCAGCCTGCAACCTAATTTTGTAAAAAAACACAAAATTTACATTATGAACATTTCACACTCTGACTCCAATTATAAAGTTTATTTTCCATAAATCATGGAGAAAAATAAATAAACTTTGGTTCAAGAAATTAGAGGTTTTACAAGAAGGGTAGTGTAATATTGAATTAATAGCAAATTAAGAAAAATTCGGTTAAACCTTTCTTCTTTGTAAAGATGTCTTCTAGCTCTGTAAAGTGCAGTTTCGGTTAAGGTTGGTTCTTCACCAAAAAGCTTAATTTGTCCACTTTCTGCCATCGCTTTAAGAAACACCTGTTGACCAAACAAAATAATTAATATTCAGAAACATACACCAATAAAACTATTTTTAACTAGATTTATAAAGGATGTTGTAACCAATAATAAAAAAAACTTCAGACCACTTTCTGTACGATCATTTTACATTAGGTAAGTTTTAAATAGTATCTGTTTGACCCACTGCGAATCAAATACAACTGAATTGACCATTTTTAGGTAAAAATGTTAACTTTTAGTTATCAACTAACCGTTTCAGCATCAGGTCGCTTTCTCTGCCACCTGGACCATTGTTCCTTATCTGGTTTTCTCCAATTCCACCATAATTCTTCACTTGTAAGCGGCTCCTTTATCGGTTTCCTAACTTTCGGATCAATAAACGGGTGCGGTCGCCCGAGTTTCTTGTCAAGTTCATACCCGGTTAACTCATCTGTTTCATTCTCCGCCTGATAAACCACAAAATCATCATCTGCTTCTTCTGATCTCTCAAACAAACCATCATCATCCTCCACTACTGATTCAACAACAACCGTATTCATTTCAGTCGATTCAGAAACCGCACCTGTCGCCTTATACAGTTTTCTTCTACTTCCCGGGTTTTTACCGAAAGATGGAGCCCCAGAAGATTCATCACTCGGACCAGGGGCACCAGCTGCCCGGGCCTGACCGGCTGTACCTTCAGGCAGGTAATCCTGCCCGAGAATACTTGCCCGAGCACCAGAAGCCGGTTCAATCTGCCCGGATAACGAGTCCCGGTAACTATGATACGGGGCCCGCTCGACAGATAGTTTATCAAAAGATGGCTTTTCAGAAGAACTTTCATCCTTTTCTGTTTTTTCACATTTTACACAAGGAAATAAAGGAGTCTTTTTAACGGTATTTAACCTAATTTTTGGCTGCCATATTGATGCTTGAAATGAACCAGAAAGAGATGTCTGTATAATTCATAGAAAAACATACAAACAGTCATTAAAGTATTAGAAATGTATAATAATACCACCAGAAACATGCAAGCTTCAGCTAACATGTAAACTAATTACCATGTATTAGAGTAAACTAAACAGAAAGTGTCTTTCAGAACTTGTGCAAAGTTCGCAAATGAAAGTGAAAAAAAAAAATCTACCAAATTTAGTTAAATAACACAAATTTAAAACAAATTTAAGTTCTTGTTAGGCATTACTAGAGCGACCCAAATTGATGTATTTAATGTTATTTTCTACAGAGGGATGTATGAGTTATTTATGACATTGTGTTATGAGCGTATTATCTCATTATTCTGTTTCATGAAACATATAATTAGTGTCTAGTGTTTTACTATAACAAAACTGGTTCTGATTATCAGATTAGTTAGGGTTAAATAATTAGTTTAGGAGAAGCTGCAACAAAACTACTCAGATTATCTGATTGATTATAAATCATTTTACATGTAAATCCAAAATAATTCGAATCTGGAAACAGTCAAAGAGCTTATTATCTAACTGTCACAACATTAAAGAGCTGAAGAACGTTCAATTGTTTCGCTTAGAAAGAAGAAATAGTGGCTTCGGTAGCTCAAAAAACTAATTCGTTCCTCTTAACTAATAACAAAATACATAAACACAATAATTAAACCTGACCTGAAATAACAACGGAGATTTGTTAGACACACAGCCACATCCAAAAATCATGTTCTTCAATACTATCTGCACAAACAACAAAAGGCATTTCAGTATTCGAAGAAACTAAAACAAATTATGCACAAATTTGATTTGGCGAGTGAGAAATATTTACATGTAACTACGATTTGGACCTGCAAGGTCTTCTCGACAGGGTTTTGGGTTTTGGTGAGGAACAAAGAAAATGATAATATATTGGATAATGTTAAGTCGTCGAGCAGCGATGACAACTGACAAGGGTTTCGTTTTCTGTAGTTATGACTTTGTGATGAGATTACCTACCGTATTTGATGAAATTTTTTTGATGAGATTTGTTTAGCTTTTTACATGTTCTCGTTCTCATCTTTTACCGGTTAAATATTTAATGGTTTAGGTTGTTTGTTTCGTGATCAAGTGTCTAAATGATTTAAACATTTGCATCTGAATGGTTAACACCTTTTATCTGAATTAGCCACACATTTTTTTCTTTTGAACGGTTAAACATTATATTGTCTGTTAATGGTTCAGACCTCTTACTTATTCAACACTAAATGATTCAGACATATCACTGGTTCAGCACTTACACATTCAAAAGTTGTCAAACAATATACAAAATTTTGAATAAATATATATTTAAAATTTACGACCCAAATACCATTGAGGTCTCACTCTATGTATATTTTATAATCAGTGATCCCTAACTTAAATAATTAGTGTGAGATACCTAAGATAAGACAAGACGTTTTCACATATAGGTGAGTTTCCTCTTTGATGATGTTTATGGGTGAATCAGACGATATAGATCCATTGAATATTTGTTTACGTGGTACATGTGTTTACGTGGTACGTGAAAAATAACGCCGTTAAAAAAGATTAAATATAAATAAATATATGTTTAAATATATTATCAAAAGTCCAAATATAAATAAAGTTGACGTAAATATATTAAAAATAAAAAAAAAGATAAATATAGATATTTATGAATTATGCATAAGTTTTAGAAATGATATTATAATATATATATTTTCTCATTTGTTAAGGTCCTACGTATTATTTTTTATCATTATTTTATTTATATATTAATAGACTTTATCATTTAAATTGTTCAACCCATATAACACACGAGGATCTAACCTACTAAGTTTATATGCATGTGGTTGTTTATATATTGTCACAGTTTCGGATTCGCTTCTTGCTACTGCAATATTGTTGTTGATCATGGATGTGACTCCAGAAGCGTATTTTAGAACGTACCGGTTGGTTGAACCTTGCTAGTGGTAGACTGTCGTCGATATAAAAATTTATGGTGTATACGTCATTATTTGAAATATTTTATTAGAGTTATATTTGACATACGAAAGTTTTGGATACCACGTGTAATATACCAATTATTTCTCTTTGAGTATTATCTAAGTTAAAATAATATGAACGATTAACAACGTATAATGCGAATTATATATAACTGTCCACTTGCCTTCCAACTTTTTTTTGGAACTGTTAAGTCACACTCCCTTGGTCACTTTTTTTTAGAGCAACAGTTGGTGCAACGGCCTACGACCGCTGCACTTAGAGGTGTAAGGACCGAGATCGAAACTCCACCTCTAACACCCCTTGGTCACTTTTAACTTAAAGAAAATAATAATTAACATATAAAAATCAAATCAGCTACATAATAACCGTGTCTCTATTTTCTAATTGGATTTTACATATGCCATAATCAAGGAAGATAACTCACCGATTTTACTATCTAAATCTAAATCAATTTATATGATTCAAAGAAAGTCAACTTGCAGAAAGATGAAATCAATAACATTAAAACTTGATTCCTAAATGAAAATAAATACCAGTAATCACAAAAACTGTTTATAACCATCAAAACTTGCCTAAAAGCTAAACCATTGCTCAAAAGTGAAATCACATTCATAAACTAAATTAAACAGCAACAAAAATTCTCACAAGATTTTCAATCCTAATTATCAGCTTCAGTTCTTCGTTTTTTCTTCTTTTGTGGCGTCACTGAAATACCAATTTCGCCCCTATCAGCCTCCGCATTCTTCCTCTTCTTGTTTTTCTTCTTTTCATTCATTATCTCATTACCTTCTTTAGATTCAACTTCATTATTGTCATTTTTCCCACTACCCAAACTACCCTCGGTCTTCTTCTTTTTCTTTTCTTTCTTTTTTAATTTACCTTCAACTTCTCTGGCCTTGTTTTCATCAAGAACCCTAACTTCATCTACATCTAAATTTTTATGATTCGTATCAGATTTAGTTAAAGATTCTTCCTTTGACGACTTTTTCTTCAACTTATGATGCTTTTTGAAGTATACAAGCTCATTAAATGCTGAAGAAGCGCGACGAAGGTAAGCAGCAACAGCTTGAGAAGCTCCATTGTCAGAGGATACAAAATTTGACAAGATATTTGCAGCTTTAGAAAGATTAACAGGTTTTGTAGATGCAATTTTTCCAGTTACAGTCTTCATCTGAAACCAAACAATATGTTCACACAAACTCAGACATATATGAAGAATCATAACATGTTAACTCTTTCAATTTCATTCCTTTAATTCATCCTACCAAATTCACCAGCAAGAGTTCACTTTTAATTATCTAAAGCTTACGAATTCCAAACTTATCTTTCACAAATGAATAAAAGCTTCATATTATCTCCAAATTTCAGACAGAACAATCAACTAACCCTAGTTTATCATATAACACTTAAATAGATTGAAAAAAAAACAACAAAACAAAAGCAGTAACAAACCTGACGGAAACAAAGACGATTGAAAGAAAGACGAAGATGATCTGCGACTGCAAAGCTTTGAATGCCTGTTGCCCTTGTTCGCCGCTTTTCTCCGTTATAATTTTAGGCGTCTGGTTGAAAGATCAACCAGATTGAACCGTATTACCAGCCCACTGGATCGATAATAAAACTTGATTGACCCATTTAGAAGTTGGGCCGCAGTTGATATGAACCGGTTTAATCGTATTATATAACCATGGATGGCAATGAGTTAGGTTTGGGACGGGTTTGGCTAATACCAACCCCATATCTGATTATAAAACATTGTCCCAAACCCGGTCCAAAACCCATCGGTTTCTACTCGTCGGGTATCGGGTATACCCGTGGGTTTCGGGCATACTCATTAATTTATAAAAAATACCCATTGGGTATACCCGGCGCAAACCCAACGGATATTTATCGGGTAACTATTAATAAAATATATATATATATATATATATATCTATACTCCTATATAATAGATATAAGAGAGAGAAAATTGCAAATCTCTTAATTTTAAGAGGTGCATGTTTTTATGCTTGATGTACATACACGTGAAGCATACACTTAGACAATCAGATTTTAGTGCCCGGTTACACTTGCACAATCAGATTTTACGGCCTGAAGAAGCAACTCTCAGAACCTAGGGTTCTTGAGTAAACAAGATTCGCCCTAATCGGTAACCTGGAATACAACCAAGAAGGATGGTCAAATCTGGAATACAAAAGAAGCATGAATCCTTTCTTGGATTGTTCCCTTCTGAATCTCTCATACACCAAAGAGGGATTCACGATTTGGCTCCGATTCAAAATTTTCAAATCTGGGACCTTAAATCTTACTCCTATAAAAGTGGTAATCTCCATCTTTGTTGATCTTCATTCGCAATTCAAGCCATTACATCGAGAATTACAGGTAATTTTATTTAATTTTGTTTATCTTAATTTTGTGCAATAGTTTTTACCCGAGAGGAATATGGTCTATTAGGGTTTTTAGGAGATTAATATGCAAGTTCTGTATTTTATTTCGTTTTTTTAACATCAATCTGTTTATTCTTTGCCTGATTCATTATTTTTTTTATTTGTGCAACTGATTTTGCTGATGTTTTTGATTTGTCCAACTGATTTTGCTGATGTTTTTACACAGGTAACCAAGCTGTTTGAGAACCGAAGAAAGATACCTGATAAAGTGTTTGAGAACAAAACTGTTTGAGAACCGAAGAAAGGTAACCAAACTGTTTTTACACATGTAAACAAACTGTCTGAGTGTTAATTGATGTCGTTTGTAAAAACTTAACATGGTGTTAATAAAAACTTATCATTTTTTAATTGGTGTTAATAAAAACTTAATAGATGATGTTCTATAAAATCTGAGTCTATGATATGTTTATTAACAACACTCGGATTTATAAAATCTGACTTTTATAGAACATGTCCAGGAACATCAATTAAAAAAATGTATTATAAAATCTGACTTTTATAACAACAGTTTGATATGTTTTTAATCTGAGTTTCTTTCTACCCAAAAGATCAAAAACATGAATATAAAGCTAAGTTTTTATACCTGCTGTAGATATGGAGCATGAAGCTAGATACCTGCTTGCATGATTTAAAGTAGCATACAAAGGTACACCATAATAACATATTTTTATACTTTTGATTATATTTTGTGTTATCTCTAATATTATTATTTTAATGTGCAGGAAATATATACCATCAGATGGAGCCAGGAAGGTCCGGGAACTAAAAACTACTTTTTTTGCTTTATATTTTCATCATCTATGATTAGAAAACTTTAAATTCAGATCTATTCTAGGACCTTAACGGGTCGAATGGGTCAAACACAATATATTATAAGACTGAATACAAAAATTCCAAATTTTTTCAATTTTTTTTGAAGATCTGATATATAAAAAACTTAGACGTTTATTAACTGTTATATATAAAAGCAACACAGTTATTAACCTCTAACCAACACTTCAACCTTTTTTCAAGATTTGATATATACCAACCTTAAACCAACTTAGACAGTTTATGTTCTTAATCATGGTCCAATAAGTGCTTCAGACAGGATTTACATTTTTGATCATGGATGTTGTCATTTCATACTAACTCTTAAAGAAAACAGAAAAAAGAAAACTTCTAAAAAAACTAAGATCTGATTGTATTTAACAATGATATAATTAAATTAGTTCTTGAATATAAAAACACTTATAATTAAAAAAATTATAAAAAACTAAGTCTTGAATATGAATTTATAAAAATTCATCATATGATAAATTCTTGAATATATACTAAGGATGCATTTCCAGCTTTATTTGAAAAAAAAAAACAGAAAAAAGAAAACAGAAAAAAAAAACACAAATGATGAATTTTATAAAGTATTTGCTCATGCATGGTACCATATCTATGATTGAAAATTTACCCATTTGACCCATTAAGGTCCTACAATACTTGGTCAACAAGTCGAACGGGTCAGGTAACGGGTTAAACATCAGCAAAATCTGAGTTTTATATGATGTTGATAGTCATAGAATTTGATATAATTAAATTAGTTCTTGAATATAAAAACACTTATAATTAAAAAAAAATTATAAAAAACTATGTGTTGAATATAAATTTAAAAAAATTCGTCATATGATAAAGTCTTGAAAAACTAAGGATGCATTTCCAGCTTTATTTGAAAAAAAAAAAAGAGAAAAAAGAAAACAGAAAATAAAAAAACCCGTTTGAAACAGTTTATTTAAATTTGAGTTTTATAAAAAAAAATTAATAAAGGCTCCGATTTGGTGTCCAGCTAATGGGTCTCCATATATACAAGGTTTTCTTAACCTGGTGTTTCTTTGTTCACCATATTTGATTTACGTTTTAGGAATTTTGATGAGTTTTTTTTATAATTTTATTAAACCGTAGGTGATCAAGGATGTTGAATAGGTGAAATTACCAACCAAGACGGTGATGACTTTCAGCTTGAAAGTATTCATTGGAATGGCTTTGCTTTGGGTTAGTGATGCTTTTATAAGTAACTCAACTTACTGTTCAGGTTTCCAAATTTTGGTTTTTCAAATTTACATAACATGTAGCCATTTGCAGAAGTATGAAAGGTATAATTTTCTTATTGTTGCTAGAAAGGTATAATTTTCTTATTACTAATTTCAGAGTTAAATAGATTAATTGATTTCTGTAATAATGTAAACTGAGGTATGATGGCATTATGACTGTTATTCAATTATTTTGATTTTTTATTCATTTAAAATAATGATTACGCCTGATCATACCTAAATAACATGCACGATTTCAATGTTTTGATATGTGTAATTGTGTATTGAAGATACCTGTTTCTAAATTCAAATTGTTAAAGTTTTGAACTTTATACTTTTGATTATTAGCGATGATCAAACCAGGATAAGACTTTGTGGTATACATCCAAAACTGGTACTTGAACAAACAACCTATGAATCTGTAAAAGGCATGAAAAGTTGCTATATAAGTCGTTACAAGAGTTACAAACTTCGAATATGGTTGTCATATCACTTTATTGTTTTTTTTTTTCAAAACACTAAGTGAAATAGAATGTACAGCATAGGTAGGCTTAACAATTTCTATTTGAGTAGGTTTACGAGCGTTTCAAAAGGCAGGGTGTTACAGTTAGCAATTTGAAGAAATGTATTCGTCGCCACATTGCGCGGTTTTCCATCTAAAATAGACCACTTCGATACTAAAATATGAAATACCAATATATCACAAGAGGACCGATAAATTAACAGACAATGAGTACGACGCTATAAACTGTCGCCGCCGCATCGCGCGGGTACACTACTAGTAAGTTAATCATGCATTTCATCATTCAAACATGTTTAATATCATCATATAAGACAATAGGAATCATCAATTTCACATTCCTAACACATAATCAAAAATCCCCAATTTGTGTTCATCATCAAGAACCCTAATT
>WOUH02000039.1:4648438-4665083 GCA_009936405.2 Stevia rebaudiana
CCCTCTCCCCAAATATACAAGTTGATTAAAGCTTATATTATTAAAAATTGAACCCTAATAAATTTTAATACTTGTTAATAACACTTATATATATATAGCATGCAATACATTCATTTGTTATATTTGATACCGGCTTCATTTTAAGTATCTTAAGATATTTATATGATGGTATTTTTTGGTACAAAATAAATTTGAGTTTTATGGTGATTATCTGGAAATCTATATACAACGTAAAATAATTCATAAATTAGCTCAATTAATAATTTATTCTTTTTATAAAGGCCGGGGTAGACTTTCTTCAGAGAAAAATAAAAGATTAAGACATATAACATGATGTAAAAAAGATAATTTCAACCAAATGTTAATCACTGAATCCACGTATGCTATATATATGTGTGTGTGTGTGTGAAAACGTGTATATAGTAGTCATCTCCGAAATTGAAGAAAAAAAATGTGATCTAAACTACTTTTTTTAACCAACATAAACGGACTAATTCAGTTAGGATTCTACGATGTTCTATTTTTGTTTATCTAACATAATATACATAATAACTAAATTTGAAGTTTTCAAAGTCAACCTCATCAATACTAAAGTCGAGAGGTTAACTATAGTCCAGATAACTCCCAAAATGAAAAAGTACCCATCATGGATGCTATTAATATATACATCTTTCTATAGTATATTTGAACAGAAAACTGATAAATTTAATAATGATACTCATCTAATAAAGGAAACATGATTACGACAATTAACATAATCCTAGTAACAGAGTTTTTTTTTTTTTTTTAAATCACCTAATTTACACTCCAACGTTCATACCCCTTTATATCAGCTCCACATGATTAACAGTGGAAATTAAGAATAATTAAAAACCTAATTGTTCCTTTTTATAAAAAACTAATTGCATCCAAATATGATTCAAATTTTGTTTCCTTGAATCCATAATTGATTGATCAATATAAAGGATTAACACACTATCTTTGAGTTATCCATACATCATGTAGAATCTAAAATTTGTTGTTAATTAGCATGGTATTAACATGTCACATGAGTTTTCCAACAACCAATATGAAATAATATGATTCTCTTTAATTAAAAAAAAACTAACCACATTGAGAATCGAAGAAGAACCCCAACTACAAGTCCCGTAATCGCATTTCTGAGGTGGCCACCAATCCAAAGTAGCACAAATGTAATCTTCGTCAATCAAACCAATGGAATCGATTCCATCAACAACCACCATTCCTTCTGTAAAACCAACTTTTTCTAAAAGTAATCTTTTTAAACCGTGTTTCATCACCATCACCACCACAAGACATAACCCGATACCCACCAGTAAACCAATCGCAACTACCACAAGTCGTTGTGAACCGGTTTTGTCATTTGTCTTGTTGCTAGCCATCTCAGCTACTTCAAAAGCAAAAGCAGAGAGAGAGAGAGAGAAAGTTATTATATCTTATATAACTTTTTATTCTTGGGTGGTACTGTTTTGATGGTTTATATATATATATATATAGCAAAAGGAAACCCCGGCCTTTTACTTCGGATCAATCGAATAAACTTTAAATAATTTTGATTCAAATATTTTTTAACTTCAAACAAGTGTCCTGTAGTAGTTGACCATGGGCTGGCGTTTTTTTTTTTTGTTTTTTTTTAATTTGGTTTTATAAACAGTTTTCATAATTAATTAATTAGTAAAAAATAATAATATATAACATATATGTGTGTGTATGTGTATAGATGTATGCATTTGTTTCTATGAAGTGATGATGTTGAAGGAAACTAGTGCGATTGTGTGGGTTAGTGGTGGGTTACCCTTTTGGCCTTGTCCTTTTGTAGCGATTGCATATGCACTTTATGGTTAGTACAAATATGAAATTATGATATGGTTGAATTATTAATAATCATATATAACTATTAAACGTATTTAGAAATACAAATTTAACTAATAATATTGGAGCACATTCATATATCCCCTCTTAGGTTGTCTAAAGCATGGGAGAGCATACCATCCGTGGCTTACATGAAACACAAGTTCGAAGCTTCGATCTGGGAAGCATAAGGTAGCGTTTGGTATGTATTAATGGAGACTGGAATGAAATTTAACCATTACGTTGAAATGAAATAAAACATGTTTGGTTACACTTGTGAATGGAATGTACCATTACATAAGGAATGTGATTGCTTCTCTTTTAATGATTTTCATTCCTTGGGGGAGGAGTGTTTTTCTTTTCATTTCTTTCCTTAAAATAATGCTTCGATCAATGATCCAACTCATGACCCGACCCATAACCTGACCCATGAATCAAACCATAACCCGACTCATGACCCAACACATGACTCGAACCATAGCCCGACTCATGACCCAAACCATGACCCGACCTATGACTTGAACCATAACCCGAATAATGACCCAACCCATGACTCGAACCGTAACCCGACTCATGACCCAAACCATGACCCGGCCCATGACTCGAACTATGACCCGACCCATGACTCAAACCATAACCCAGACCATTACCTGACCCATGATCCAAACCATTACCCGACCCATTACTCAAATAACCCGACCCATGACCCGACAAAAACCTAAACCACGAACCAACCCATGAGTTGAACCACGGCCCGAACCACGACCCGATCCATGATTAGAACAATGAGCGACCCAAAATGTATTTCACTCCTTCATATTTTTCTTTCTACCAAACAACATGAAGTAAAGAGTCATTTCATTACTACTGGTAATCAAACATGACAATGAAATGGTAATGATCCATTTCATTACCTCGTCTATTCTATTCCCTCATACCAAACATACCCTAAGCGTTGAGTGGAGGAGGCATGTGGCTCTCTGCACGTAACTAAGTGTGATGTACTTAGAGTCTTAGTGGGCCCCATTAAATTCTTTCTTTTTTCTATACACGTGCTTAATAGTAAATTGATACATATTGAATGCACGTGAGAAATGGACATATTAGTGTTATGGGTAAAATGTGTTAGTTAGAAAGATAAGCAAAACGATGAGGTGACTCGTTGGCTAGGCTGTATGTAGTAAATGCAACCCTTCAGCTTTTTGGAGAGTCTTATCCTGTAAATTACATATCCAAATCATGCTTGAAAACATTATACATTAGAAACTTGAGTTTTAAGAAAACATGTAATTTAGCAATTTAAAAGAGGGGTGTATATAATTTCTAATAAATAAATAAATAATAATAATAGTAATAAATATTGGTAATAATAATAACTCTTTGATTAAATTTTTTTTTTAACGGCAAATGTTATTAATTAGTATCACCAAGTTAGTATTACTTTTCCTTACTTAGATTTGAACCCAAGACCTCCGAGAGAAACTTTACTTCCCACCTTCCTTTTAAACACTAAGCCAAGAGATGTTGTATGTTTTTTAGAGATGCCAACCTACATATCAATTTGTAAACTATGGTTTGTAGGGAGATTCGGTATTTCTATTGAGTCATTTGATTGATTGATAAATTTGAGAGTATGTGGAAGTTATGTGACATTCACAATTTTTTTCTTTTACATGCAGATCTTGAAGCTATGTGTACAAGTTTATATTGCAATAAAATATTTATGTTTTTATTCATAAGATAATTAATAAAATTAATAATCTTTCCTTGGAGTATGAGTATAGGTACTAAATAATCCTTATGATTTACTTTTACTTTAATAAACCCTAACCTTCATAAATTTATTTAACTGTCGCTATTATTATTATTAGTTTTATTATATAGTATATTATACTAGTTAACAAGTTGCAAGACGTGTATGTTGTTCAATCTTTTTACGTCTAATTTTTGTTCAGTTTATTGATAATATATATGATATTGTTAATATCTTTGTTATAACCCATGAGTTTACAATGAATAGTTTTTTTTTTTTAAATAAATTTCAGAACACGTAAACTTTTTATGGAGTCTAAAGCGTGAAATTTTTGTTTGGTTTTAACGGACCTGTCGCAAGACACCGGTTATCAAATTCTGGTTTTTTGTTTAAAAATGTTCCGAAAATAATCAAAATTATTAAATTAAATGACATTTGGATTAATAAATAGGATGAAATTAAGTCAAAGTAAACCCTCCACTCCAGGCTCCATCATACAAGGCATAACTTTTCAATATATTATTCTTTGAAGAATAATTATAAGATTTAAATATATAGGTACTAATGTACGATTAATGCATTATGGAGAAAAAGAAAACTAATTTCAATGAAAGAAGGTGTCAAAGTCAAGGAATTGAAGGTGAATCCATTAGAAGTTTTCATAATTTACCAACGGACTAATGCCTAAGACCATGTCCAACGAATCCGGCCCAACCTGGCGAAATCCAGATGAGGTTCCAACGAGGGGTAGTTTTGTAGTAAATTTATATAGATATAGATATAGATATATACACACATAATTATAATCTAAAATTAATTTTTGTAAGTTAATGTTGTTTTGCAGTAAATTTAAGTTTTGTATAGCTGAGTATAAATATGATATGTCAGCTGACCATGTCGTTTTTTTATCTAGGATGAGATAAAAACCATTGAGATAGTCTAGCGGATTTACCAACAGTAAATAATATATGTTGTTTTTTTTTTTAACAGCAAATGTTAGTATGTTAGTATCACCAAGTTAATATTAATTTCACCCCTTGCCTGGATATGAACCCAGGACCTCCAAGAGAAGCTTTGCTTCTCACCTCAATCTTAACCACTAGGTCAAGAGATCATTGGTAAATATTATATGTTGTACTTTTGTAAATTTACATGAGCATGTAAATTTAAGATGTAAATTTGTAAATGTACTTTTGTAAATTTACATCTTAAGCTTCTTTCTATATTTATATGAGCATGTTAATAAAGTTGGAAATTAGCCGGAACAAAATTTATAGCATAAAAGATGGATAAAAAGTTAAACTTTTTTATTAAAACTAAAATGAAACCAATGTGGAAGGACTACTTTACTTAATAGAGGCTTATGCATCTTAGAAATTAGGTATAGCTTTCAGTGTATTTGATGTAGTTTACGAAAAGATCAGTCGGAGATTCATTTGCTGTTAAAAAGTAAACTAAAGTAAGATACTATTTTGTTTTAGAATTTTGTGTGATTATTACATAATTCATGTTTATATTTGAACATGCCTCTCTATATAAGTATGTGCGTTAAAAAATCTTAACCAAACCTCTAATTACGAGCATTTATCAATTATCATTAAGCCACACTCACTTATATGCATTATTTATCTTTTTAAAGTTAACAAAATGGATACAAAATAAGTTTTTATAACGTTTTCTTAGAATAGAATTGATTAGACTAAATTGATGTTGATCATTTGGAATGGAAAAGAATATAGAAGGTGATGTTCCTATAGTGGCTAGTGGGATGTGGGCTCACGGTGAAGGCTCAACTTGTTTATTTAAAACAAAACTCTGAATATGACAAGGGCGTGATCTACGTTCACTCTCTCGGTCTATGCAATTAGTTTATTTGAACATTATCTTACATAACTTGTAATAATCAATAACAAAAACTAAAAGATTATATTCAGTGTTCCAATCTATCTTGAGCTTTAACGAAAAGTCAATATCATATTTTCAAACGTCCTAATTCTTTTGAAATATTTTTTGGACTTTTATTTGAATCCAAATCATTCTAAGTTCGAATTATTTACATGTAGACTCCTACGAGAAAGCTAATCTACCATGTTGTATGTAATAAGTCATATTCAGTAGTGGCCAATGACAAACATTGTGATCCATGACAAGTTGCGTGTTCTCTTAATATACTTATATACAGAGGTATTTTTATAAATTGTTTATATGTATTTTACACTAGCTAAGGTCTTTTAAGTTATATTTGTTCCTTTTTTTTTCTTTTGGTTCGAAAGTAGAGCTTTGAGTTTTTAGGGTCTTTCATATTGATATGTTGTGTATGATTGAACCACGACAAGTGGGTTAGAAAAAATCAGACTTAAAATAGTTTATAATTTTATATTAGTTTGAACTACTTGGCGTTTAAGATAATAGATATACATGTCACCGAACTGGAATTTTAAAAACAAACGGTGTTGGCTTAATTCGCGAACCCAAATTCCTTTGTTCAAAATCCCATTTTGTCTTAAAAGAATTCTAAACTTGAGATTACAACTCTATTTGATTGTAAATTCCAAAGTTACCTAATTCCTGTTGATTCCAATAATTGTATGCCAAAGTGTAACAGGGGTGTCTGCTTATTACGATAACTTAATGATAAAATCAAACGTGAAATGAGATGATTATGTGAAAATAAATGGATTTTCGAAAAAGATGTAGCATTAAAGAAAATGCATGTAATTTTTAAAAAATGAGTAAAAATCCGATATAACAATTAACCTTGATGCGCTTTAGAATATCTTAATAGTATTGAGGTGATCAGATCAAGGCAATAAAAAACAATTTATTTTCTTAAAAATGTGCATGCAATTGTCCTTAGCACGCGTAAAACCCAAAGTTTACAAAACAACATAAATAACAAAGGCACCTTGACTTTCCAGATGAGAGGCCAAGGGTTCGAAAACCTTTCAGGGTGAAAAATAGGTCTAAGGAAAGTCAGGAGGTTTTCCAATTGGTTTCTCCTGTGGTGGACACACATGGTAATATGTGTTGTCAACATGCACCGAGTCTGTTTGGCTGGTGAAGATCCTAGAACTATGTGGTGTTGTTAAAAAAAAAACTAAAACAACATAAATAGTCAACAAAGGTTAAAAATTTTCCTTCAGATATTTAACAAATATGTATACTTGTCTCATATAATATCAAATTTTGTTAAATCGGTTATGTCACCTCGTATGTGGTCAACTAATGTATACTAATCAGCTTTGATCGTGTACAATTTGCTATATTTATTTACTAGAACTGTCAAATTCTAACTTTGTCAACTTGAAGAATACTCTTTGAATATCCTTTTTTTAATACATAAATATCTAAACAATTTGCTACTGCCTAAACGTGAAGCAACGTTGCAAGTAGATATTAGTAAATGAGTAAATGACATTGACATAAGAAATATGTAATTAAAGGACATCCCATAATCCCGTTGATTCAACAATATCACTGAAAGGAAACAATAATAATTTACAACAACTTGGTTTAAGCAAAGTTTCTATTAACGGTTATATCCTCTGTAGTCCTGTAAACAAACCGAATAATATCGTGAATCGCATAAACTGTTCGGCGAAAAATTTGTTTATGTTTATTTAATTAATAGATGACAAACACAAACAAAAATTAGGTATTCGTTTAACTAAATGAACAAAAATGAACACACACGTTGTTTGTTTATTTATATTCGTGAATTGTTCGGTTATGTTCGTTTAATTGATGCTCATTTATATTTGCCTGTGTTCATTTAAATATCTAATTTTATTACTTTTTAAATAACATATAAATATAATTAATATAATAATACTTAATTTGTCAATAATGTACATTTTTGTTCATTTATATGTATTTAGACATATTTGTTTATATTCATTTATGTTTGTTTGTGTGTTTACGTCCGTTGTTTATGTTTGTGAACCGTTCGTTTGACTTTATAACGAACAAGCACGAACACATATTTTGTGTTTGTTTATGTGTTATTGTTCTTGTTCGATTAAAGTTAAATGACCGAACACGAACACAACCATGTTTGTGTTCATTCGATTAGGTTGAATGCCTAACTTATTCGCACATTTAAGGGTATCAACAAGCACAACTCATAACTAAAGAAAGCTCAATGTCACAGAATCATCTTTCAGAATTGCGTGCGGCGCCCTCTGTTGCCCGAGCGCCAGCCAAACCGTTTCGCTTATGATTAGGTTTACTGCTTTCGTCCTGCCTTGGACTCGTTAGCAGAGCGGCCCCAGCCCTCGACCAGTGTTACGCTGGCGGTGCAAGCACCCCATTGTAAGACCTCTTCCTTGAAACTGAGGCTCCCTCCCATCGAGACCATAGGAGAAGCCAGCAAACCTAAGCGTTCAAGCCCAAACCAAGCAAATACGATCACAAAACATTTGGCCCGTGACATCAAGCTTGGCTCATTTAATTCTATATCTGTATAGACCGAGCTCGTTTTTCTAAAATTATTTATTAGGTATTTTTTAATTGTTTATATATTTACAAGTATTTTCATATATAATTAACATTTTTCTATATATTTTGTGAACGGCGGCGGTGAGAACTCTTGTATCCCTGGAAATTGTGCACTAGCATTACCACTTGGCTACAACTCTATCCCAAAACTTAATTGGAGGCCCTTAGATATGGATCGTAAATGTCCTTATGACATGTATCCATTCAGTCAACCGACAAAAGTTGAGCCTTGTCACATCAATCAAAGGTTACAGTCATTAAAAACATACAGCATGTGAGGATACATGGTTACAGCTCGTATAGGTAATATTGTGGACATCTAAACAGGCCGTGAAGGCCATTATGATCCTTGAGGATACAGGATACTGGATTGCATCATGTATGGTTGTTGTAGAAACCCCTTTCTGACAAGGGAACCACTTATTCCACCACCGCCGCCACATATGACTATCTGGTCATATGTGGCGGCGGTGGTGGAATAAGTGGTTCAACCCCCTGATCCTCAGCATATACCATCTGGTCTCGCCCCGACCAATGCAACTCACAATCAAAATCTGCAACCATGCTCATATGCTTTAGGAACCCATTGGCCAGTAAACTAGAAGGTATATAACCCTGAATTAGTTATGTTTTATTATTATGTTACATATAATAATAATAACCTAAAACCAAAATATAAAAGGAAAGTTATTATAAATAAACCAAAACCAAAATATAAAAGGAAAGTTATTATAAATAAACCAAAACCAAATCCAAATAGACACCTCTAGTCCTGCTGCTATTATAGTTTCAAAAGAGTTCTAAAAAATGATATGCCCACAAAAAAATATCAAAATTCTAACCAAAATCAAAACCAAGTTTTTCAAGCCTCATATGCTCATAATGAGCAAAACAACATGTAACAATGAATCTTGCACCAATGCACTTATACTTTCTTTCTAACAACATCTCCCTAACAAACTATGCAACTTCATACAAAATATCTTTTGAGATTTATGCCCTCACATGGAAATTAAATAAATAAAAAATCCTTGAGCTTCAGTGACTTTTGTAGCCGATAGATGCTCAAACAGCAAAAGAAACAATTTAAATAGTCATTTTGCTACTTTTACTTCCAACAGCAAAAGAAACAATTTGAATACTGCAATTACCAAAGAAACCTGCAAAAGAAATTCAGGTTTGATTCTACAAAAATCAAGAGGTGTTTGGAATTGCTTTTCAAAAATGATCATTTGAAATAAAATAATCAAAATCAGATAATCAGTTGTACAATTAACATGACGTTTGGTAATGCTTTTGTTGTTTAAAGTTGTAGCAATCACAAATTGCTTGAATGTTGTTTGCTAATGCTTTTGTTTATTAAACTGGTTATTGTGACTTGAAAACACAGTAATTAGATATCAATCTCAAAAAGCAAATACCAAACACCCTCTTAATGTCAGAAAACTAAAACAAATTTCAAAACAGATTTTATAACTGAATTAAATACCAAAAAAATAAAAATCAATCTTCATACTTTTACCAATAATGTTCTTGAAATGATCAAATAAATTCAGAAATGCTCCATGAGAGAATGTAGTTTTGAAACGCGTCGCCTAAAAAGTGGTTCTAACCGAAACAACGGAACACCGTTTAACCTCCGTTTAGTATCAAACATCTCGTTCCACGCTTGAACTATTTCATCAATCTTGAAATTGAGACCTGCAAATCATAAAAAAAAAATTTTAAATTTCTCACAATGTTTTATATAATTTACAATTTACCTTCCAAAGCGGTCGCATTGGAGCAATGATTCTTTATAATGACAGTTATATCAGTTGTTGATGCACATGCGAGTTCAAACTTTTCAACTGCAACTTCTAAACATTCTTCCCATGATAACAAATTTAATTTAAATTCCATAACCGATCGCTCGTATAATAATGTACCCCATAAAATATAAATCTGTGATTTAATATTAACAGCTTCTTCTGCAGCTTCATCAATTGATACATCTTTAATCATCCTTTCTAAACCAGCATTAATTAACTCAATTTTATGTTTATCAGATAAACTTAATCCATTTAATCTTTGTTCTTCAATTTCTTCCCAAATTTGCATTCCTTTTTCCATATTATCTTCAGCTTTGTTATACAACTCCAGTATTTGTATCGAACAATTTTCCACGTCAGCTTTGCGACCAATCGCGTAATACCACGTCAGCTTGGCCTGTTCAAACTGTTGCAGCCCGAGTGCCAGGTGGCCTTCGTAGAAATCGGGTTTAATCTTTAACGACTGTTCGTATCGTTTTCCCGCCTTTTTATACTCCGTTTGGGCCCACTCGTACGCGGTTTTCATCTTTTTTTCAACCGATTCTTGAAATTCATCTTCTGCAATGTTTACCAGTTTTCTTGCTTTGTTCATGTGTACATTTCCCCAATTTAATAAAGCTAATGCAGACATTTCTTGAAACTTTTCAACAGCCATGTTGAAAAGATTTTGCGCGTTTTCGTTTACGACACGATCTTCCATTGCTTCCGAATACAATTCCATTCCGATTTCATGAAGATCCAAATAAGGATTGGAGTCAAATCCCACATGGTTCTTGAACAATCTTGCAAATTCAACAATCCATTCATCTTTTCCCTCCAAATTTACATTCTCACAAACACTAGATTTTAACGTATCGGAGTTAGAAAGTTGTCGGCTTTCGAACCCCTCGTAAACCGGTTCTTTATCGGGATCAAGTTCCACTAAATAAAGTCTAAAATAACCTTGAGAATCACTTGATTTTTCAGCTAATCTCAGCTCATTAGTAGTTAAAACCGTGATTAAATCACCTTCAACATCTTTATACTTCATAAGAACACCGTTTAACCCTGGAAATCGGTCTTTAACTATCTCTCTAACTAATCCAATGCTGCAATTAACTGGTAATTCAGCCCACCTTATATCATCATTATGAATCATCTTAACTGTTTTAGTCACCAATTTTTCTTCTTTAATGATCGTTTCGTGACTTTTATCGATCATAATCACTTTCTCATCATCTTTCTTCTTCTTCTTCTTCACCTTTTCTTTTGATATTATCACTTTATCCTTAACATGTTCAACAACATTAATATCTTGATTATCATCTTCATCTTTCGATTCATTCCCACCGAATGCTTTCTTCACAGAACTCTCAATTTCCAATGCTGACAAATTATTCGGTTCCATTGTTAACACAGTATTAACATCTCTCAAAGCTAAATCAAACTTATTTAGAACATAATAACATTTTGCTCGATTCACTAACGCTTTGCTGTATTTTGGAGCAACTTCAAGAGCTAGATTACATTCATCAATGGCTTTTGGGTACTCCTTTAGCCCTAATTGCATATAACAAGTTGCCATTTTGCAGCGTAAATTCGCAACATCTATATGATTTTTAGGCAATAATTTCACAGCTTTTTCATACTTTAACATTGCACCTTCACTATCATGCTTTTGTAACAGTTTATTACCTTCTTCCTTCAATTCTTGAGACATTTGAATGAAGATTGCAGTATCTTCATCAACATGTTTTGAATTTCGATCAGATGATACTGATTTGCTTTGTTTGATTACTTTTTCGATCCCAGTTTGCAATTTCTTCTTACCGGTAGGTTTCCCCATTTCAATTCCCAATTATTATCACCTGAATAGTTATAAACCTGATATCAATCAATTAAATCACAATTTCAAACACTTGAACAGAGATTACATCAATAATAAGCTAAAATTACAATCTATAGGTTGAAAGAACTGGAAAACATACCGATGTTTAACTGTCTGGAACCCGAATTGAATCAGGGGAGGCGGGATTTGGGGAAGAATGTCTGAATGAAACAGGGGATTTTGGCGGAATTATTTTGTTTTTTATGATTAGGGTTTACCTGTAATTGGATTTTAAATTAAAAGCATCCATTAATGGAAGACAATGACAGCATTAAAATGATTGATTGAAACGTCATCACACACACAGGTTAGAGCTGTGGAGGACCTACTCACCCTCTTGGACCGTAGAACATGCACCAACCGCCCAACCGACGACCGCAATTTGATATAAAATTAAGACTAAAAAAATTAAAATGCTACAATTCTACAAACACAAATATATATTTTTTTAAACACTACTCTAACTCTAAGGGTCTAAGGTATCCGTAGGTATACATCTGTGATGAATGAGAGACATCTGAATATAAAGTAAACATGAAAGATACGTCAGTCATGTGAAAATTTCAAATGTGAGTGGTATACTCTTGTAATAGAAGCGAGATAAAATTTGATGTGGTATTACCGTATGAGTAGGAACATTGGCTCTTACCTTCATGTGATTATGTTGATACAATTTATTTTCTTGTAGTACAAAAATCCTATTTCTCCTCATATCTCTCAACATCAATGACACGCTCCATTAATAATGCCCGGTATTGTGTTTGTCACCATGTTTGTTTGCCTCAATTCCTTGTATGTATGTGCATAATTAGTAACATTATGAAATGCATTATTTGTTTTGATGATACATGAAGGTTTAAGGCATCCCGAACAAGCTTAGTCCACTTCAGCGAATTGAAGGAATGCACAAACTAATTTAGAAAGAATTTGAGGTCTGAGTCTCTGAGTTTTCTGTTTTTTTTTTCAATCGCGTCCTTGAGTCGAATTATCGTTAATGATGCGTTAGAATTATGATCAAAATAATTTTCAAGCCACATATTCTGTTGGACTTAATTGGTTAAACCAAGTTCAAGGGAGTTTAGGGTTGTTTATGTAATTAGATAAAAGATGTATTTTAGATAGATTATGTAAAAGGTTATAACTTGGAGGGGCCAGTTGTGAACATCTTGGGCATCATTCATTAAAGAAACGATGGCACCTGTTCGGAAACAACACGACGCTTCAAGGGCTCGTCGGAACCCTAGGATTGTACCGGAAGGGACGGTCGTGATTAAAGTGACGGTTACAAGCAACTAGTATATATAGGAGTTCGTTTAGTTTGTTTTGTAACCCATATTATATCATCTATACAAATTCGTTTAAGGGTTCATACTTGTAATATGCTGATTGTTGTTGATTGGGGATGATAATGGTTCGAAGGGGCTGTGAAATTAACCCTCAAATTTCAAATTACCATTTTCTGATTCTAATCAAGATTTAAGAATAAGTTTAAAGTTGATACCCTTAGAGCCATTTTCTTGAGCTTATTCATGGCAGCAAACTGAGTTAACCGAGTCAAGACTGCAGGATCAAGTGGCTTGTCAGGTGCGACGCCATCGACACTGATCCACGGGTGTCCTGCAAGAATTTGAAATCAAGAAAGCAAATTTAGAAATCAAGAAAATAAATAATAAAAGGATTAGGTATTCATCACATATCGTATAATTCATCACAAGGAATCATTATCATCATACTCAGTATATATATATCACCATAATTAGCAAAGTTATGGTAGGGTATGAATTAAGAGGATAAGATACAGACAACCTTACATCTACCCCTTAGGAATAGAGATGTTGGAGACCCTGACTCATGCTGTCTGTTTAACCATCTATCGTAGGGACCAACAAACACTTTTAACGTTATTTTTACAAAAATAAGTAAAATAACGTCAAAAATAGTGTTATTTTACTTTTGCTCCTCAAGGACCACACGTATATACAATAGATGTGCATACATCAAACATGATACTTTAAAAGATTTTCATTACAAAATAGAAAGAAATAACAAACTTACTAAGTATTTCATGAGCAGTTATCCTCCTACTTCTATCTCTAAGAAGCATTTTCTTAACCAGATCTTTAGCACTTGATGAAATGAGAGGCCATGGGTTAAAGGAGAAGTCGATTTCGCCTTCTAAGATCCCCCTAAATACATCGATTTCCGTTTCTGTAACCGAAAGAAAGAATATATAAGCATAAAGATCTAAAATCAAATAGAAAAAATATATATATACACAAAGTGACATAAGTTTTACATCATGTCACCTCCCCAAAATGGTGGCACACCAGAAAGAAGAACATAAAGAATCACACCAGCACTCCATATGTCTATTTCTGAACCATAATGTTTTTGTAATACTTCTGGTGCAACATAATAAGGACTTCCAACTACATCACTAAATATATCTCCTACAATGCAATTTAGACCCTAATTAATATATCAACTTAACTATACATACATACACAAAGAGAAACAACAAGTTAAAATTGGTACTTGATGAGAATAAAGAACCCAAAATCCACCTGGTTTAAAGAAAACTGACAATCCAAAATCTATGGCTTTAAGAGGCGAATCTTCGTCATTATCAACAAACAAAAAGTTCTCAGGTTTAAGATCGCGATGCATAACTCCTAATGAATGACACGCTTCGATAACACTAGCAATTGTTCTAAGAAGATCAGCTGCTTTTCGCTCCGAAAAATGACCCTTTTTAGTAATTCTTTCAAACAATTCACCTCCACCACAAAGTTCCATAACCAAATGAACTTCATAAGCATCTTCATAAGCTCCTTCAATGGTAACCACATTCGGGTGACCCGATAAATGATGCATGATTTCAACTTCTCTTCTAACATCCTCCACGTCATCATCGGTTACTAGTTTCCGCTTTGAAATCGATTTGCAAGCGTATTCTTTCCCGTTTTTCTTATTTATGCATTTAGAAGTTGTGCCAAATTGTCCATTTCCAAGTTTTATGCCCATTATATAATGATCTTTCATATTACCGGATCTAGTTTTCAATACTTTATCAACTAAAAGTCCTGCACTTGACTTTCGCCTCTTATGTAATGGATTTTTCGAACTATTTTGCACAATTTTTTGTGTTGGTTTGCTTTGTTGTTTCACTATTACAACTTTTCCTGATGGTTTTCCATGTTCTTTAATCACCGGTTTATGTTCTTCTTGGGTTATTGATACGATGTTTGGAGGTGTTTTTTGAACCAGTTTTGTATTCTTGTGATTCTTTGCATGACGATGGTGGTTTCTTGCTTTTCTTTTTTCATAATGGATTAAATCGGGTGATCTTGACCACCTTATTGAATGCCATATTGATCTAAAGAATCCATGCTTTAAGCATCTTGAAGATCCACATATATTTCCCATCTAACACAATTTATAAGTCATGATTATCACTCGTAATGTCTTTCTCATAACATAAAGCCACTATGAGATGAATCTATAATTTAATAAAGATGAACAATGTATTTCAAATCAATCCAACAGATTGCAAAAGAAATCAGCTTTACCGACGATGTATGTTTACAGTTTAAGCCCGGATTTTTTATTTGACGAACGTAAACAAGAACAAGATTCAATAGAATCCAGATGCCGGCAGAATGCAGATTAGATGGAAACAACACAAATTCGGTGGATAAAATTGACAACTTTATATGGTTTCCTTGAAAAATCTAAACAAAACCGACAATTTCTTGATCGAATTTCTGATTGATTAACGGGGGTATGAAGAGCTCGTGAATTCCTTTATTGGCGGATAGGGATTTGGGGTTCCGGGGAAATGCAAGAGAGGGAAATAGGAAAGTGGCAGTTAAGATTTTATATTCTTGTTCGGTAAATAAAAATTTTACTTTTTCTTTTTATTTCCTAATGATTTTTGTATTTTTATATCTCGTTGAAGTAGATTTATTATGAGAAAAATGAACCTTGATATTTGGTATTACCTTTTGTTATATTTTAAAAAACTATGTGCTATAAAAATTATACAAAAATTGAACTTGTAATGAAAAAACTTGAAACAAACATATATTTATAACCAATTAACGGGTGCACTTATTACGTAGAAGTAAGAAGTATGCTTATTATTCGATATATGTTAAAAAACACCTGATAGATATAAGTTGGGTATATAACACGTTCTACAATCATATATAAGAACTGAAATTACTAATTGTTGACCCAAAATAACCTTTTGAACATGACTACAGATATGCAAGTAGAAGGTAACTGGGAATCTTTATCTTTAATCTTTAACTTTTAATTGTCATTCAACCAGACTCTTACACAAATAAGCCATCTAGGAGACGCATAGACTTGTACACATGTCTTCACTAGAATCAATACCACATCTTCGAAAATCTAGAAAACATAAGTCCTGAGTATGTATATACCAAAACCCGAGCTGTGACCCGATCACAAAAACAAACACGCTCGTTTCTCTCTCTCCACCCACCTCCATTTTTTGACTTATCTATAATACCCGATTTAAAAAAAATAAATAAATAAATAAATTGAATTAGGGTTTAAATACCTGAATCTATCTGAAACCCAAATCCCCTAACTCGTATCCTTCTTCTTCGCCCCTTTTCTTCGCCATGATAAGCACACTCCACCAGATTCACCCGAGAATCGGGTGTTCATCCCGTCAAATCGTTGCCCATATGATCAGTATATATGTAACCTTCCAGATCTTAATTGCAGAACCTCACACTTATGCTCGATTACCTACCATCACTGCATCGTATCACCACCATCATCGAATTAGCCACTGTGTTCATCCGGTCCTTC
>WOUH02000039.1:4686072-4698641 GCA_009936405.2 Stevia rebaudiana
ATAATATAAAACTTATATAATCATCGTGTTACAAATGGCGTATTGCCGGAATAAGTATAGTCAAAGGTTGAAAGTTACCTGGTCAACTGCCGGAAAACAGCCAGTTGTTATATTATTGCTATAAAAATTTAGAACTTTGAGTTTCTTTTTTTAAGAAAATGTCATCAACCATGGAACTATGGAAGTCATTATCTTAAAAGATTGAGGGCTTAAAAGGGCTCGTGAAACATAAATATAAGACGTATTTTGAACATTTATTTAAGCTTAGGGATCTATAGTGTCAAACGGTTGTATTGGGTACTGACTATTGAGCTTTCCTCATACAAGTGAAAGACTGAAAGCAGATATTTACGACGTCGTCGCATGATCTTATCCACTCGAGGTGGAGCCTTGATTAGACACAGTAGTGACAAACGACACGATATAAAAAGTACAAAAACGAGATTTAAACTATTATAATCTCTTTCAAATTTTAAATAAGATTTGTTTCTCATAAAGGAGATCTTAAATAATAGGATGAAGTATATGTTTCTGTTTAATGAGTTTAGATCAAGCGGTTTGAGAAAAATAACCTCATATCTTTTAATGTTAAGGTCATATTTTGAGTCAAAAGTATTTTCACGAGAGTGAGAGGTTTTGACATAGTGGTATTTTTGTTCTTTGGAATGATGGATGAGCCAAATCACCAACGATGTGGGTGTGTTGCGGGCATGAATGACTTCTCGCCAATAGGTTCATTAGGGTGACCAAACTTAAAGTATTCGTTTCGTTGATCTTTTGAAAATAATGTGTTTGAATCCACTTCTCTCTCTAAGTCTATATTTTTAATAGGATGGAAACATGATGAACACCCTTCTTATCAAAGGATGATTAGTTGCGCTCGTTACAAAACACCTTAAATTTAAATATTTTCTTTTTTTACTTGTGTTACTCTTTAAAAAATACATGAAAGATCCCTGAAAATATGTGATGCATAAGTGTTACTCGAGTATCAAATACGCATACTAAATGTAAAGAAGAAAATCAAATGCTATATAAGTCAATATATATTTATATAATATAAGGAATAATAAGGTGTCACGTGATGGAGGTTTTTGTATATATATCGATGGGTGCATATACACACCTCGATCAAGCACACACATGGTTGTTCACTCGTTCTTGAGAGTGTCCATGAAGATTAACAGTTTCTAAATATTTTTAAGTTCATAATTGATAATAGTAAATCTATGCAATTAAAAATTAAGTTATCGTAAGATATTAGTTATGGATCCCTCCTTTTTATTTATATAATTTTGATTTCTATCGTGCTGCACCTTTGTATACCAAACAAGATAGACAAAAAATAAACATTAGAAGTAAAACAAAACAAATGAATGTTAGAACAAATACATGATAACATTAACCGCTAAATCTTCGATTGAACTAGTTCATACAAGCTAAAGCTAAAAATGAAAATCACGTAGGAAGTCTAGCAGTGGGATATGAGGAAGAAGAGGGAAGCAATAACCATTGTTATACCCCATGGTGAGCCGCCTACTCGATGAATGGCATCTGGCTCAGACCCTGGCATATGAATGTTAATCTGGTTTGGTGTCGAGATCCAGTGAACCACAATGACCAAGATCAAAGGTGACACCATTAGCAGCTTTTTTAGCATTTTTGTCGCTATGAACTTGACCGCATCATAAACCAAGTATCCCATGATCACAGCCAACACCATGGCTGCTATGGTCATGAACCAGTTGTCTCGGTCCATGGGACCGGAGCTTGAATGAGTGATTGTTCCATCACCATTTTCTTCTAGATCCATTAAGTAGATGAACGGTGAAGAAATGAGTTTTTCCATTTCCAACACATGAAATGCATATTAATTATCGAAGCTTTGGTGTATGCTTTTACTCATCTTGTATCCTTAGAATTATTGTCCTTTATACTGTAGTTTTTGTCCATTTGCCTCTTATATGGTCCAGATGTTGATGTGATCTTACAACAAGAGTGATTTAATCGTCACTAGCAATCAGATTGTACCACGAGTTGTCGAGTTGCGTGCTAGACGGGTCAAGACCAATAATTCCTGTTAAAGAATGCAAGTACTGACCCGCAGGCAACAAATATGTGGGTTTGAGTTGGGTGTCAATCATGTCGGTTGGTGGTTTGATGTGTTGATGGGTTTGAGGTTGGTGGGTTGAATCACTGAACCCGAACACGACTCATATATCTATTCTTGTCAAAGACACCAACCCTAACTCGAACACACAAAAATTTGTGTAACCAATTTATCTAAGCAAGTAAAACAGGATGACGGACTATAAATAGGTTGTAAACATTTTAAACGAGTTGATGTATTTTAGTAAACGGGATAAAATGTTGTAAATGGGTTGATGGGTCGACTTGTTTAATTAAACATGTTGCAAGTTGACCTGTTTAATAAAACAAGTTAAAGGGATTTACCGGAAATACATTTAAATTAAAGAGTCAACTGCAAACACAACTGTGTATCAAACAAAATACTTCGTAAACTAAATATTTACATTGCACACGAGTTGAAGTCCGTAATTTTTTAAAGTATTAAACGTCTAAAAGTTAGATAAAAATCATCTCAAACAATCAGTGGCGAACCCAGGTAATTTTTTCATGGGGGTCTAAAATTTTTAGAGTCGTTTGAGTATTGCTATATAACATTTTATTTCTCCACTGTACGGGTCGGTTTTTGAGTCGAATCAGGTGCAGTCATGTTAAAAAGTACAATTCGACC
This sequence comes from Stevia rebaudiana, assembly GCA_009936405.2. Lineage (NCBI taxonomy): Eukaryota > Viridiplantae > Streptophyta > Magnoliopsida > Asterales > Asteraceae > Stevia > Stevia rebaudiana. Next base: position 4,688,831 of record WOUH02000039.1, read on the forward strand.
AAATTTCGTATATAAATCATAATGGGCTAATGCACTTGTTTAATATATGATAATTGTAAATTTAATTAGCTTATTATAGTTCAAAATGAACTTAAACTTAATTTAAATTAGGTTTATATTATTAGTTAATACTTTTTTAACTTGATTTATAACTAAACATTTAGAAATTAAATTGGATTGCGGACGGATTGGGGGCGGATTGGGGACGATTGCAAATTTTTATGGAGGACGGTCGGGATTTTAGCAAATATATACCACTCCCCGGGCGCGGTTATATGTACATACGCCCCTGCGAACAATCCTAATCTACCTCTCCAAGTTGAAAAATGTAGGAACGGCTTACGTCCAAAAAATGACATGCTGTATACCTTCTTATGGTTCTAACGTGTGGGTCAGGTTTGTTAAAACAAAGTGAATTCGAGGAAAAAGGGTCAAAGAATTTAATGAACGTTACGATAATAACTAAAAACTTACGTTTATAAAATAAACTCTTTCGATTGTATGTATTCGTACGGGCCCAAAATATCTTCTTACATCCAAGAACAACCGTCTCCACCCTTTCTATCTCCCCTGTTTTTGACCTAAACACAATACATACAACAATCCTGTATCTATAACCCTCTATCCAAATCCACCTCCTTTTTTTCAATCACCGATCATAATCTCTTTCAAAACTACAATTACTCGTTCCGATTACCGTTCTTACTCGCTTGAAATCAATCGATTCCGATTAGGGTTTGATCATAGATGATGACGGATTCATGAATTAGCTCGATTTTGTTTTCATGTGCCAGTTTAATGGATAGAGAATGCCGGAGCTGCGTCGAGGAGTACGCCGTGCACGAGCTTCTCCGGTAGTCGACAAAAAGAAAAGCTGTAGCACGCCCAAGCGATCGGGGCGTTTGGTAGGTAATTACGTGAAAACTCGAGCAGCGGCGGCACGGGAAGCTGCGGCGACGGTGGTGGAGTTGAAACAACCGCAGATTGAGAAGAAAAAAGGAGAAAACAAGGATTTAGCACCAGCTCCGGTGATTGTTGTTCTGAAGTCAGAGGAGAAAACAGTGAAAGAAGTAGAGATGGCGGATGGTAGCGGCGGTTTGAGCGCTAATAAGGTTACCGGTCAGGAGGAAGAAGGGAATACTGCACCTTTTCCAGAAAGGGTACAATTCTTCCTTTTTTTTTGTAAACTTTGTTTCAAAATTTTGAAGTGTTACAATTCTTAATGGTTCATTTTACTTTAAATGAATGGTTTCAGAACGTTTATTTTTATGTCTGTCGAATGCCTGTAAGTTGTTTGATGAATGTCCTGCTAGAACATTTGGTTGAAATGGAAGGAAGTTTGTCTACTATTTGCTTTGAATTCATTAATAGATCAATTAACTAGTTGTGTTTTTGCTATATATACACGATAACGATCATTTGTTTACTATATAACACACGATGATCGGGATAACTTAGAATCTTAGATAGAGTTCGTGAGTCAAAGATACTGCAAAGTGGAAAGAAAGAACTATTTTTGGCTTTCATTTTTCATTTAGCTATTTAGATTGCAATTGAAGTTAATGTTGATCTAATTTGACCCTACAAGTTATATGTAGTAAGAACTTAGAGTCTTAATTGTCACTAATCTTTTTTGATCGTTTGTTGGTTGATTTTATAGGTTCAAGTAGGCGGATCGCCACAATATAAGGTTGAGAGGAAGTTAGGTAAAGGTGGATTTGGTCAAGTATTTGTAGGTCGTCGTGTTAGCGGTGGAACTGAAAGATTATCAGGTCCTGGGGCCATGGAGGTAAGTAACTGTTTATTAACTAACCAATTAATATTACTACAATAGCATTATTTTTTTTTCAAAATTCAGATTTTAGCAAACTTATATTTTTTAATTCTTTTTGTAACAGGTAGCACTGAAATTTGAGCACCGAAATAGCAAAGGCTGCAGTTATGGTCCTCCATACGAGTGGCAAGTTTACAAGTATGCATTTACTCTCTGATCTATTTTAGTCATGTTAATATAGTTTTCATTTAAAATTATAAGTAAGATCGGTATTCTTTTGGTCAAACAGCACTCTAGGTGGTAGCCATGGTGTGCCTAAAGTTCACTACAAAGGAAAACAAGGAGAGTACTATGTAATGGTATGATGGTCAAATAGTCAATCTTTTCTTGCATCTGTTTGAATTTTGAAATGCAATACACCATTATAACAGCGTGATGTCTATTTTTTTTTTAATCTTTTGTTTTTTTTTTATCTTTTTAGGTCATGGACATGCTCGGACCTAGTTTATGGGATGTATGGAATTCTTCGGGGCAATCGTGAGTCTATAAATTTGTAACATTAAAAGATTTCTTCTCTCTTTTTATTTCTTTTTTTTTTTGTTGCTTTTATTTTTGTTTGACCCGTTTATTTTGTTCAGGATGTCATCTGAAATGGTATCTTGTATAGCTGTGGAGGCTTTGTCAATTCTGGACAAGATGCATGCAAGAGGGTATGCTATCCAACTTTAAAAAAAAAATCACTTATCATTTTGAGATTTTTACGATATTCATATTTGTTTCTTTTATGCCGTTATGTTAAATTACTTATTTTTTTAATAGTTACGTCCATGGAGATGTAAAGCCAGAGAACTTTTTACTTGGTCAGCCATCAACATCTCAAGAAAAGAAATTATTTCTTGTCGACCTCGGATTGGGTAAGAAGTTTTGTTCACTTCTAAAGTTTGAACTTTTTTCAAATCTTAAATCTCATATTTTTTTCTTTAATGCTTTTACTGATACATTAAATGCAGCAACAAAATGGCGCGAGAGTGGTAACGGTCAACATGTTGATTATGATCAGCGACCAGACATGTTCAGGTGAATTTCACATTATCAGTTAACACAATTTTGATAAAATATCACTCATGCAACACGCGTGATATTCATATTAATTTAATTTAATTGCAGAGGGACGGTTAGATATGCTAGCGTGCATGCGCATCTGGGAAGAACCGCTAGTAGAAGAGATGATCTTGAATCTCTTGCATATACACTCATATTTCTTCACCGTGGCAGGCTGCCATGGCAGGGATATCAGGTATTATTTTTAATTATATATATATATATATATATATTATAAATCGTTTACGAGCATGTACGATAACGATCATTTGTTTACTATATAACACACGATGATGTTTTGTGTTTATCAGGGTGACAACAAATCGTTTCTTGTTTGTAAGAAGAAAATGAGCACTTCTCCTGAAATTTTGTGCAGTTTTTGCCCTGTACCCGTAAGACAATTTCTGGAGATAGTTGTTAATATGAAGTTTGATGAAGAACCAAATTATTCGAAGCTAATTTCTTTGTTTGAGGGGCTAATTGGTCCTAATCCTGCTATTAGGCCTATAAACACTGATGGTGCTCAAAAGGTAATTTATAATTATATATCATTTATGCTCTTATCATATTCTAAATTTATTAATGATTGTGCGATTTGTTTAATTTATAGATTATATTCCAAGTTGGTCAAAAGCGGGGAAGATTGAATCTTGATGATGAAGACGATGGACAACCCGCAAAGAAAATCCGAATGGGAGTCCCTGCAACACAATGGATTTCAATTTATAACGCGAGGCTACCAATGAAACAGAGGTTGATTTTTTTATTTACTTTTTTTAGTAGCACATGTGATAGATATTTAACCACACGGTTCTTTATGTCTTGTTTATTCTGCATTAGGTATCATTACAATGTTGCAGATGCAAGATTAAGCCAGCATGTTGAAAGAGGAAACGCGGATGGTTTACTTATAAGTTCAGTTGCATCATGTTCCAACTTGTGGGCCCTGATAATGGATGCTGGAACCGGTTTTACTAGCCAAGTTTATGAGCTGTCACCTTTCTTCTTACACAAGGTAATAAATGCTGCATTTTTTTTTTAAATCCGAAAGCACTTATTTATTTTTAGTTTTTTAACTTCTGTTGTAGGAATGGATTATGGAACAATGGGAGAAGAATTATTATATCAGTTCCATTGCTGGTGCTAATAACGGAAGCTCTCTTGTCGTGATGTCTAAAGGTTTGTTTACCAAAAAATAAAAAATAAAAACATTCCATTTTATCAATCAAATCCTAGTCTTTTTTTATTTTATTTATTTTAATAAATAACATCTGATGTATACAGGGACACCGTATTCTCAACAGTCTTACAAAGTTAGTGACTCGTTCCCATTCAAATGGATTAACAAAAAATGGCGGGAAGGGTTTCATGTGACCTCTATGGCAACCGCGGGTACCCGTTGGGGTATTGTAATGTCTCGCAATGCTGGCTTTAGTGATCAGGTTACATGTTTACTTTTTAATAATAATTTTAAACGTGGAAGATGTTATAATTTGTACGTGAGTGTTTTGTAGGTGGTGGAGCTTGATTTTCTTTATCCAAGTGAGGGTATACACAGGCGGTGGGATAACGGTTACCGTATCACATCAACTGCTGCCACGTGGGACCAAACTGCCCTCATCTTGAGTGTGCCCCGCCGTAAGCCCGGTGATGAAACACAGGAAACTTTACGCACATCGCAGTTTCCAAGTACACATGTCAAGGTCAGTTCTTTGTTTTTTTTTTAAAAAAAAAAGTCAAATTAGATAACGTGTTCTCATGCTTGAAGAAAGATATTTCATATTTGACTGTTGGTCAACGGATTATGTTACTTGTGTTATGGTTTTGAAATTTTTTGCAGGAGAAGTGGGCCAAAAACTTGTATCTTGCTTGCGTATGCTATGGAAGAACTGTATCATGATGATAAACCATGGTATGTGGTTTGATCTTATATTGGATGTAATTTGACTTTTAGTTGTCTTATGTAACAAATGATTTGAGGAGGTTAAATCAGTCTCATGTTTGTTGTTTGTATTGTAAAACATATAATTTATATATGGATTTGTTTGTATTGTAAACATCCAGAAAGTTTTAGCCATCGACTGTTTTATAAGATGGTTCGAGCTGTAACCAGGTCCATATTGGACTAACCATGAGCCGTTGGTGCAGACTGTTTTGTAGAAATTCAGGTTAGTGAGTCATTCAAGCTCATGATGATTGTTTGCCAAGTGATAGAAAGTATCACCAAAATTCAACCGTAAAAGTCTTGCTTTTAAAAAAAGCAACTTCTTGATTATGTTAGTTAATTTTTTACTGTTCAATGAGTCGTTTTGAAAAAAACATGAAGCGAACATAAGCAATACAACCTAAAACCGAGGTAGGCACAGTTTTATTATATAAAGTTTAGTATAATTTCTATAAGTTTTAAAGATTATTTACCCAAAATTTGGAAACAACTAAATTCTATGCCTTTATGCATGGTTTAACATCAAAATATAGCTTATATAGTTATATCTAAAATAATTGTTGTAGAGCATCATGTACTTGAAAAAAAAAAGAAATACTCTTGGGTCAAATACGAATATGTATTCAATTTTTAACTAACTAAACGTTTCTCTTTCGTGATTTGGGCACACCAAATTTAGGTACAACAGCCAATACAATGTAAATTTGTTGTATACAAATCACTAAACAACCCGCAATTAATCTTAACTTAAACACTCTTCTCTCCATATCCGGCCCGAAACTTTGAGCTTCAACTCCTGCTTATCTCCACCAGAAAAGAACAAAGCTACATTTCTTGTTATAATGAGTCCGTCAAGACTGTCACGAACCATCTTGTGACTGTCGCGAATGCTTCTCGGGACTCCTTGCCATCTCATTTTCCTCCCGTTTCCTCCGACCTCGAGGCTGTAGCTGAATTTATTCGCGTCGTTTTCGTCTCCCATAAAACGCAAAAACGCCATGTAAACTGGCGCGGTTCCGAGATGAAAAGCTTCAAAATGCAAGCAAAATTGGTACCCAAAGCAGTTGAAAACCTGCATCCAACCAAGATAATTAGTAATGCAAAGTATTATATGTTAGGGACCATTTCGGTTACTTAGTCCATGTATAGGTGCTTAACTGTAAAATGATGAATGTGCAAAGGTAAAAAGTTAAAATCTACTCCCTTTTGTTAATTGTGTAAAAACCAAGGATGGATCAGAAAATAGGAACCGAGTTTTTGTAAGTATAAAACCAATATTGTAAAACCAATATTGTTCCATTGTTATAATATTTTTCATAGTTGTTGAATTAAATGACTAAATAGAGCGATGATTATGAAGCTTACTTGTTATTTGATGACTTCTTTTCTATTCAATTACCTCATGATTTAGCTTAAACTTGAAAAGAATAATCACTAAATAGCAATCAAGTTTTAAATATGTTCCAAACATCAATTCATTCTAACATTTATAAAACCATTCATAATAATAGAACAATATTGAAATTATGTGGTTTTCATAGTTAGAAAAACTTTAAGTGACTTTAGTGGGATAGTAAAAACCTTGGTTGCTATTAGGTAAGATTTCCAAAAAAGATAGTAACAGACTCTCACATACTCAACAATGATGCAAGGTACTAGCAACATACTTCATTTTTTCACCATAATAGCAATGTAATTCACCTTATTCTGTCTTACTATGATGTTTTAAAAAGATGAAAGTATGTTGTCATTTCTAAGACGCGTGTGTATATGTGTGTATATATATATATATATATATATATATATATATGAATGATAGAGAGATCTTACGGTCAACATCCAAGTGGCATTCTCAATTTCTTGAGGATTGGCCTTCACATAACGGTGATTGAAACTAGCGCCATCATGCATATCAACATTATGATGGGCTTTAAGATGTGCCACAATGAACGGAATATCACCAGTCACTGGACATTCCACACCTGCATATGGACATTTATACCCACGGTACTTGCAACTCTTCTCGTGTCTCATTCTGGTATGATACGGCAATATATCTTCGCACCCGTAACAATGGTACTTGCAAGGTAACTCAATGGACTCTGCAACTTTCTCCAAAGCCAAACACCTTATGTTTCCAAGCTCGTGTCGACATATCGGGCAGATATTTTGCACTTTCGTTTTGCAAGTGACACAGATCGTGTGCCCATTTGGACACTGCATAAAAAGATCTTAACTTTAACACAATTCATAAATAGCAGAGTTAATTACACAGATGGTCCATGTGCTTTACGGAAAGTAACAGGTTTGGGTCCTAAGGATTAAAGCAACATGTTTGGGTTTTATGCTTTCAATTTTGTAATGTGTTTTGGTATTAAGGCTAGCTTCCGTTAATTTTCCCATTGAACTAGGGTGAAATAACCAAAATAGACTCTGACCTTAATTACTCAAAAAGTCTAGGGGTATTTTTGTCGTTTCATCCTAATTCAATTAAAAAGTTAACGATAGTTAGTCTTCAACACCCACAAAACTGAAAGCATAAAACCCAAATCAAACCTGTTACTTTTCACAAACCATGACAGTCTGTGTAATGAACTCTAATTAGTATTTCATATTCACATAAGCATTGGTAAGTTGGTTACAATATATGATACCTGATGAATGGGTGGACACATTACAGTTAGGCACACGGGACACTTAAGTAGCTCGTGCAAATCATTGTTTGATGCAAATCCGAGCCTACCGTCAGCAGGACCACATAATCTGAGTTTGTTTATACCATAATCACCACATGATTCAGTGACATCATCGTATACATTACCTCCGGGAGCCATCTTTTTGCTGTCGGGTGCCCTTTGATTTGCTCCTAACAATTTTAATCAAATAATTAAACCAAAATCATCATATTTGACCTACATTTTGTTGTTATTTTATGGACGATCTTACTAAAAGCATTGAAGAAATCTACATGTATGACATAGAAAACATATACCTAAATTGACTGTTATAGTATCATATACAAATGTGCAGAATTTAATGATCCATTCGATATAACAGTGTTTTTTGCGGATCACAAAACCTCAATCGAGGTTAAATCCACTCAACGACTGCAATTTTAAGTTATTTAACCATAAAAATACAGAAATTTTGGTCGGAAGTCCCGTATTTGGGGGAAAAATTTGACTTTTGAGCTAGAAGTTCATAATTTATCGAACCCACATCAGTTTTTATCTAATCAAACATACCCAGAAAACAAGAAAGTCATAAAGATAGCTAAGAAGTAAGAACTGACCAAGAACAGCAAACCCCAGATGAGAATTTAGTACCTAGAAGCCAAAATGAAGAAACCCATATAAGGTTGTTGTGAATTGTTGTAATGGCAGACGAAGTTTAGGTTTTCAATAGATAAGACAGATGACAGATCGACTGGATTGAATTGAAGTGACGATGATTTCAGATACTGAAAGATTTGCGTAATCTTGAAGTCGCAGGAATGCAGGATACATTCAATTCTGAGAATTGTGGGGCGGTTGAAATTGAAATAAATATTGGGATTTATGATGTGTGTTTAACAGCTAAGAGGATTGATTTCAGCAATGGTTTTCAAATGTAAATGTTTATGGTAGTTTCCTATTGTCTTGTTTTGAATTTAGTTTTGGCTTTTTAGGAGACATTCAGGCACGCGTCATTACGTTATCGTCAAATTTTATTTATTACAAAAATACCCATCATATGAGTGATAGTCTAATAGATAGTAGTTTGTGTTTAAACCTAGACCAAGATACAATAATAAATTGTATTTGACAATTTATAAGCTTATAATGTAACACTATGAGGTCAGTTCATATTTACATTTTAAATCCATGATCTTGTATATCGATTTGTGCACATGATTCGGTTAGAAGATAGCCATTTCACGAGGTGATCTTAAAATTCTATGACACCTTTAGAGAGCAAGAAATGTTATAGTGTTTAGTGTTAGAAGATCATCAAATGAATATTTAAAGAGGAGGTAAAATCCTTAAGATACACAGAATAGAGCATCTTGGATGTCAAAAGAGAATAAAACAATAAAAGATAATACTTTTCTGCATGTTTTAATCTAAAAATAGTTTGCAAGCACCGAAATTGACATCGACCAACTACGCAACTTGGTCGGTTATGATGAAGATCGTGTTAGGTGCGAACGGTTTACAGGATGAAACGGAAGATGACACCAAGAAGCCTAATCTATTTTGATTAGTGAAAGAGCAAGAACCCTAATAAGTCTTGATTAGTGAAGAGCAAAGACCCTGATCATGGTTGATCAGTGAAAGATCAAGAACTATAACTATTCGTTTCTGGTTGGAAAGAGCAAGTTTGAGCAAGAAGAAAGAGCAAGTATGAAAGTAGCAAGAAGAGCAAGATATGTCGGACCCAACTAACGCATTGGCTCGTGAGCAAGGGGATGTGATGCTTCAGATGTTAGAGTACTCGGAACCGTGTGATGTTTGGGAAGCACTAAGAGTTTGGTATCTTAGTGCAGAAAGAACTCAAAAGGCTCGTCTACAGATGTTGAGAAGCGAGTTAGATGGAATGAAGATGCTAGAAACGGAAGGTATTGATGAGTTTGCTGCAAAGTTAGGTGGAATACAATCTAAGTAAAAAAGTTTGGGATCAACACTTGAAAAAGAAGTTTTGTTAAGAAAAATTTTAAATTATTTGCCCGATAAATATTTGCCTATAGCTTCCTCGATCGAGCAGTATGCAGATATTGATAAGATGGCTTTCGAGGATGTTGGAAGATTGAAAGCATATGAAGAAAGAAACAAGTTCAAGACTTTGAATGAAAGTTCATCTCAAAATCAACTTTTGTTTACTCAAACTGAGAAGAAAAGTGAAAACTACCGAGGACGCGGTAGAGGTCGTGGAAGGTACAATGGAAGAGGAAGAGGTAATTCAAGATGGAACAATGAACGTGAGTATGATCAAGTTGAACATGGTCAAGACCA
>WOUH02000039.1:4698741-4713660 GCA_009936405.2 Stevia rebaudiana
CTGTAATTTGATATTTATATGAAATAAATATTCTTATTATATTCTAAATTGTATTTCGATTCATTTGAGTGTATGCGTAATTTCAATTCGAGCGACGGTTTGAAAGTTGCACGCAAAACGATGCAACGTTCCATAGGCCCGAAATACCGACACCTCATTTGGAGGTGAAACCAATGGGGTTAGATCCGGAATGTAAAATCGTGAACGTAGGCAAAAACCGCGCGCAAATCGGAGTTCAAACGAAGCGGGAAAACGCGTTTGAAGTTAACCCAACTGACTGATCGAGGCTCGGGATGACGTGGCACCACGTGGGAGGTTTGGGACCCACGTGGCACCACCAGGTTCATGGTGGCAACAACTGGGCCACGTGGCAGCACCCAAGCCGTCGAGTCAGCAACACGTGGCAGGCTCGGATGGTCCGCGAGTTCTAGGTGCCTTCGCGCGTCACGCGCTGAACTCCCCTCCCCTGCGCGTGTCGCAAGCCCAAGAAATGCGGCTAGCTTCCGCTCGAAGTAAACCAGCTCGCGTGTCGCGCGCCGCAAAGCCTAATTCTGCGTGACACGCGTAGAAAAGCCGGTTTTGCCTATAAATAAGGGAAAACGAGCTCAGTCTGGATTCACAATTCACTCGAACTTTTCTCACAATCACATATCAGTAAACTTCGTCTAAATCGTGTACGGGTTATCAATTCGATCGTTAAACGCTCGCTGGTTGCAAGAAACGCGGAGGTTCTGCTTACCGATCGTTGATTCTCTTATTATCACATTCTCTCTCTACCGTTATCTCGATTATAAGGTGAGTCTCACGGCCCCTCTTTAATTAACGTTTTACTGTTTTACAATACGGGGGAGATTACATATTCATGTTAACGTTAAGACACAATGACCACGAGGTTATTACATAAATTATAAACATGCCATAATAAAGTCCTCTACGTTCATACTGGACTGTTAACACGGGGTGACCGGGTAATAATGAGTAGTACTACTGGGGACTGATTCTCCCATGCGGCAACAACGTATCCGTTACGCGTATGCATTATTAGTTCCTTTTATATAACGATTGGTTGTTATATGTGAGGCAAACACAATCACGCTTCGGTGCCAGAACTGTTATGGTAATGACAAAACTTTGTAATGTTACAACTTACAGTAACATGTACAAATGGTATTGTGGTCTTTACAATTAAAACACTGTAACAGTTTTAATGATATCAAAACCTGTGAACTCACCAGCGTAAGCTGACCGTTTTCAAACTATATGTAATCTCAGGTGTCTAAAGCAGGAATTGGGAATGACTCAAGGGGGACTGTTTATGTTTGTTTATTTCATGTATTGTATTGTATTTGCTTCCGTTATGTAATGTAACTCTGATTACTGAATAATATGAACTTATGTTTTGGTGTAATATGTGTTGGATATTAAGCCGGTTGACTTGATCCTGCAATACCGAGCGGATGACGTGGCAAACCGCTCACGGACCGGTCGGAGATTGGGGGCCGGGGAGCGGGGTGTCACATTAGTAAAACTTAAATTAATTTATTAAAAACGTAAATAATTAAATTAACTTAAAATAAATAACTACATTGCATTACATTAAAAAATAAAACAATTTCACCTAAAACTAAAAATAAAATTGCTTCTATAAACAAAACATAATTTAAAATAACGAAAAACTAAAATCTAATCACGACGATTCATGCAATAGATGTTCCTTGATAGACCAAAGATCTTCCATTAGATCGTCGCTTAGTCCCAAGTGAGCCTTTTGGGTACATTAGCATTTGAACATCTCTATATGTGTTTAAAATTGTGGCGGTGTTCGATTATAGTAACATGGTAGTTCAGGTTTGTTTATTTTCATGTGACCAATTATTTATGGCACGACCTGCATCATCTGCAATCATATAATGTAATACATACATGCATTATATCACCTATGGTATATAAGAAGATCTTGCTGGACCTCGTATCTTTCCCGCCTTTCTTGGAGGACACTAAACGCTTTCTTAATATCCTTTTTGCAAGACTCGTGCCATTTTTTAAGCACTGCATTTTCGAGTTATTGACCGGTGGATACACGAATCTTTTGACTAGTGTTGCTCAATCTTGATGGTCACGCTCTAACAACCGCATCGCAAGATCTTCTACATCGTTGGAAATTAATGTTTGAAGCTGTTGTGCCCACATGACCGACATCTTTTACGACAATTGTTATTGCTCATTGGTCGGAGCTCATCTTGAACCGTATGAAATAATGAAATGTGAGAATATAAGGGACGTGTGAAAAGATTGTTGGTTGTGAAAATGGATGAGATATGTAATGATATTTATAGGTAAATGTTGAGTGTAATGATATATAATAAGGTACCCACCTCTCCAACGATGTGTGCGCCAAGACCTCCACATGCTGCCTCCCTCTAACATGCATGCCGGATGTGCACCCTCCATCTCGGCTCTCGGGCCTCGGCGACGGCCTGCCTTATACGCGCAATGCTTTGACGGTCATATAACTTTAAAGCGATAAGATTTTTTCCATCTAATTGAGTACTTATTAAGAGTTAATTACACCGGTAATTCATGTAGTAAACAAGTTAAAATTACGGATCGATCTTGTCTCTAGTATTTGGCATATGGTATCGTGATTGATACTGAACTTACAAATAAAAAATTACTAATGTTATAAATGTCTTTTTAGTTTTTTAATTAGTTGGTTATAATCCTCTTATAGTCTTATTAAAAAAAGTCCACCCCGTCCCAGTCTTCTCCAAATGATGAAACCGGTCAACCTCCATGCGCGCTTTGGTACTTTTGCGAAAAAGTAATGGGCTCATGAGCGACAAGGTCAAGTCTGGTTGAACCTTCCACACTACGCATTTCACGTAGAAATCGTTACATAAAAAAATAATCTTCGATGTCAAAGAAATTATAATTAATGTATGTCTCCATAAATATTAGATTTTTCTAATGATTAAAGTGTATACACTAGAGTTGGTTGACTATGCATATATGCCTGCTTGTGATCAGTGGCGGATCTAGACATCCGGGCAAGGGGTCTCCCCTTTCCAAAAAAAGAATTATCTCATACATTCAAGTTAAAAAACAAATCGCAATAAAAAAAAACTAATAAATTAGGTTAAAAAGTACCTAATACCTTGTACCAACCTGATTTTCGTACGTGAGACGACCATATATAAAAACACTTAAAAATTATATATACACATATAGTACAAATAACACGCTAAGATATATACCCACATAAATAAATAATTGTTTTTCAACTACTTTTAGATAAATAAAACAATGTTGAAAATAAATCATAAATTTTAAATGCTGCGTTTTTTTTAACTATATTTATTTCATTTTTTTAACCATGAAGCTTTTTGTAATATAAACAAAAGAATTTATAACTTTAAAGCCCACTATAATGTTAGAAATATATGTGTGAATGAGATGTCTCATATGTGTTTATGTGGGTTTTACCTTGTCCCACATTGATGAGGTGAACACAAAATGGTTAGTTTATAAGGATAAACCTCATAATGTATTTCAATGTCTTCTGATGGGTTTTACCAAGATAAGGTCCGCACTTCAGTGTTCGAGCTTTAGAAACAATATTCTAATGAGCTAAGCTCTTTAATCAAACCGAGGTTTAGCGTGTCTTGCTTGTATCCTAGGTTTCATGATTCAAATAGTGTTAGAGATTCGATTAGATTTAGAGTACGAGCACTAAGAGCATTCACATTTGGTTCTGGAGAGAGAAAAATGTAGTAATAAAATTATAAAAAGTATTATTTAATTGAATAGGAAAGAGAAAAAATTATTATTTAATTAAATAGGAAAAAGAAAAGTAGTGATAAAGGTATAAAAATATATTATTTAATTGAATTGGAAAGAGAAAATGTAGTGATTTTTAGTGAATTATAGAGATAAAGATGAAAAATTATTATTTAATTAAATAAGAGAGAGAAAAGTAGTGATAAAGGTATAAAAATATATTATTTAATTAAATTGAAGAGAGAAAATGTAATGATTTTTAGTGAATTATAGAGATAAAGATAATTATTAGAATTCACAGGGAATTACCCAAGATAAGGTCCGCACTTCAGTGTTCATCGCACCAACCCTTTATTCGCAATCTTGACTCAACAGTATCCCACAAAACACCGATTACGTGAATCATTTATTCCACAATAACAAGATTAAATCTAGAATAAATTCCAAGATCTTTGTAGCTAAATTACCCTTTATCTTGAAGAACAAGATATGACTTCAAGAAAACTGCAAGTTGTGTCCCCTGTTCCAGCAGATATTGACATTGCAAACTCTGTTGTTCCTCTGCACATCTCTGAGATTGCTAAAGATCTACATCTTAATCCTGATCATTATGATCTTTATGGCAAATACAAGGCCAAGGTATGCGATTTTGCCGTCGAAATTTTGATTTTTATTATGTTTTGTTTGTGATGATTCATGATTGAAATAATATTTGGGTGTTTGAAGTAATTGATATATGATTTCATCTGTTTTGATTTCCGAAGATAAAATCTAACTTTGGATTTCATGGGAAACTTGATTGGTATTAGTTTTACTCTTGTATAGGATTAGGTTTCAATAAAAAAAAAAGTCAAATAGTGGATACTTACACTGATGTTATGATTTAAATAAGTGATTAATGAGCTCCAACAAATACAATCCACCTTTGACTTTCTAAGTTAGAGTTAAGTTTGGATGTCAAATTGGTATCTTTCCAACTAACTAACAATTAAATTCTAGAATTATTTTTTTTGGGAAAACATCATGTAATTTTGTTTTCTGTGATATTGTAGGCATGCAAATTTTTTAAAGATTATTTTAGTCTTTGCTGATTTAGTTATGTGTAAATCCTGGATTTTGCTTTTCTGTTAATGTGATCATGTAAGTTTGTAATATTTTAAAGATTATTTTAGTCTTTGCTGACTTGGATGTGTGAAAATTTTAGGTTTTATTGTCTGTGTTTGATGAACTTAAAGAAAAAGAAGATGGGTACTATGTTGTTGTTGGAGGAATCACTCCAACTCCTCTTGGAGAAGGCAAATCTACAACTACTGTTGGTCTTTGTCAAGCATTAGGAGCTTTTCTTGATAAAAAGGTAACATTTTTAGTTAATTCTAACCTTTTTTTATTCCTCGCGTCATCGTTCTTTAAAGATTTGATTATGTTTCTTTAACCATAAACATACTAGTAATATGGGTTTAGATTGTTTGTTGTAATTTTTATTAGAGCGCAATTTTTTCCCTAAGGATTGCGAGTTTTAACAGTTTCAGTCCACATTTAGCAGAATCCGTCCCTAAAGTTTCATGTTATAATAGAAACCGTCCCTGATGCTGAATTTCGTTTTGTTCCGTTTGTTCCACCCTAAGTGCCCCTCAGGGACGGTTTCCGTTAAAAGATGAAATGTTAGATATGGTTTTTGTTAAGGGTGGACTGAAACTGTTAAGACTTTCAAACCTCAGGGATGAAAACTGCAGTTTACTTTTTCTTTTAAAATGTTTTTGATCACCTTCTTAATTGTCACATGTGGTGTTAGGTTGTAACCACCCTCAGACAACCGTCACAAGGACCAACATTTGGTATCAAAGGCGGTGCAGCCGGTGGCGGTTATAGTCAAGTCATTCCTATGGATGAGTTCAATCTTCATTTAACCGGTGACATCCACGCGATCACCGCTGCAAACAACCTTCTAGCCGCCGCGATCGACACACGAATCTTCCACGAAAACACACAAAAAGACGCCGCCCTTTTTAACCGATTATGTCCACCAAACAAAGAAGGTAACCGCGAGTTCAACGACATCATGTTTAGACGTTTAAAAAAACTCAACATCACCAAAACCAAACCCGAAGATTTGACCCCGGAAGAAGTCAACAAGTTTGCTCGACTCGACATTGACCCGGAGTCCATCACTTGGAGGCGGGTCATGGATGTAAACGACCGATTTTTGAGGAAAATAACCGTGGGTCAAGGACCCGATGAGAAAGGTATGGTGAGAGAAACCGGTTTTGACATATCGGTTGCTAGTGAAATAATGGCGGTTTTAGCGTTGACTACATCTTTATCCGACATGCGAGAACGACTCGGTAAAATGGTGATCGGTAACAGCAAACGCTGTGAACCGGTAACCGCTGATGATCTTGGGCTCGGTGGGGCTTTAACCGTGCTCATGAAAGATGCGATCAACCCAACCCTGATGCAGACCCTTGAAGGCACACCGGTTCTAGTTCATGCGGGCCCGTTTGCCAACATAGCTCACGGGAACTCGTCAATTGTAGCTGATAAGATCGCGTTAAAGCTAGTGGGACCCGGTGGTTATGTTGTTACAGAAGCAGGATTTGGGTCTGATATAGGAACTGAAAAGTTTATGAACATTAAATGTAGATATAGTGGTTTGAAACCGCAATGTGCGATTATTGTGGCGACAATTAGGGCTTTAAAGATGCATGGTGGTGGACCGTTGGTTACAGCCGGAAAACCACTTGACCGCGCTTATGTGACCGAAAATGTGGGTCTGGTTGAAGCCGGATGCGTGAATCTGGCTCGACACATTGAGAACACAAAGGCGTACGGTGTGAATGTTGTTGTTGCTATTAATAAATTTGCTACTGATACTGATGCAGAAATTGCTGCTGTTAAGAATGCTGCAATTGCATCTGGTGCGTTTGATGCGGTTCTTTGCACGCATCATGCGCATGGTGGAAAAGGCGCGGTTAGTAATATTAACCAACCAACCTTTTAGGGATGTTTGAATTAGTGATAATATTTTAACGAATCTGACTAATTATCTGATTCTGAATACTATCAGAATAATAAACATTCAAACACTACCTTAAACAAATACTGTACTTTAAAATGTAAAAGTGACAAGTGTAGAATGATCACATAACAGATGTTAATGAATATCATCAATTAGCGGATTGATATGTCTATTATGTTATTAAACTTGCTGTGTATTGACCATTTTGCCCCCAGGTTGACCTTGGTATTGCAGTCCAAAAAGCTTGTGAAAAGGCAACACAACCTTTGAAATTCTTGTACGTTTTGGATATAAGCATCAAAGAGAAGATAGAAGCAATAGCAAGATCATATGGTGCTAGTGGTGTTGAATACTCAGATCAGGTATAATAAATACACATTTTCATCATTTCATGTTTATAGTTTCAGATGTCATCATCTTTTAAAATATAATCAAAGAACTCAAAAATGATTTATCTAATTCATCATTATTCAATACTTCTTATTTGAAACGAGTATCATGATCTTTGAGGCCAAAGATCACATCTTTTTGTTGCCATATAGCCAGACTATATTAGACGTACTAATCTAGTTATTTTAATTTTATTCTGTAAAGAAAAAATTTATTCAATTATTTTCGTTTATGTATTTGCTTATATTACTGTTTTTAACACTCATCTAAACGTGTCGTCTACTTGTCCATAATTATGGTCTTTTTATCTTTACCAACTGATAACTGATAACTGTTGCTTGCTACGAGTGAGATTTTACTGTGTACATTTGTTTGTTTGTTTCTCAAGTGATAATCTATCAAAAGAATTGGTGGTTACCTTTTTTTTTAATTTGTTAGGCGGAGAAGCAGATTGAGATGTATACCAAACAAGGGTTTTCGGGTCTACCAATCTGTATGGCGAAAACGCAATACTCGTTTTCTGATAACGCGTCCGCAAAGGGGGCCCCATCTGGATTCGTGTTGCCGATTCGCGATGTTAGAGGAAGTATTGGTGCGGGATTTATATACCCGTTGGTTGGGACAATGAGCACAATGCCCGGTCTTCCAACCCGACCATGTTTCTATGACATTGACCTCGACACAGAAACCGGTCGGGTCAAAGGTCTTTCTTGAAAACCGTTTAAGAATAACGTGGTTCGGTTTGGTTGGTTGAAGTATCTTTCTAAATTCCACTTTTGCTTTTTGAAGAAATTTGAGTTCTTGTTTGCTTCTTGTGTAAAATATGAATTATGACTGCCTTTGAAATTGTAAACCAAAGAAATAAACAATCAGCTGAAACAATGTAAGAATGTAACAAACTGATGTTCCAAAATCAATTACCGCATAAAATTTATAAGGGCAGTTTTGTCTTTTTCCACTGGAAAGAGGATGTAAAAAAAGTCCGTTTATTCATAGTCATCATTTATATCATATAACTAATTCTTGAAAATGTAAAAGAAGTACATTTATTCATAATTATCATTTAGATCATATAACTCTTGTACAGAATCTTGAAATTAGACAAATTTATGAATTAACAACCCTGCAATTCGACCTAATCTCACCAGCAGATCCTGTGAGAGGTTGTATATTCCCCATTTTGATCATAGAATTTGCAAAATCAGTGAAGAAAATCTTGGGGTTTTTGTTGTATTGCTCAACGATGCTTCGTGTGGTTGATACAGCCTGATCACTCGAATACAAGACTTGATCAGATTCAAGAACACCGCGCCCGTTGACCAAGTTTTGGAAGTAATGGTTGTCAAAAAGGTCAGTTGAGTTCCAGTCAAGAGGTGATAATTGACTACTATCTCCATTGACCGGACATAGATTCTGTAGGCCCGATAACATATTCGCGTCAAGTAACGTACTGTCAGGAGCGTTCGTTCCCGAGAAGTTGAATAATCTGTTTCCAAATGTGGCACAACTTGCTCTCCCGATCGTATGCGCTCCTACACAGTTATATTTCGTCTGCTCAAATTTTGAAAAAGTTGAATAGTTGAAAATTCAAAGGTGGGTGGTGTACGAATAGTAGCTCCCTTTATAACAACCGAAAAGTGAAGATACCTGAAAGCGACACCACATCAGTGAGATTGAGGCCGACGGCTTCAAACTTTAGAGTAATGTTACCAACATTCTCGAACGGTGCGGGCAACATTGTGTTAGCTCCGGTTTGGTTTGACACGAATCCATCTCTTCTTCCTAGTAACACTGGCCAACCCGGTCCTCCACTCTACAAATCATTTTTTTATTTATCTTCGTGTCAATTTTAAAATTTCAAACTTTTTTTAGAACGGTTGCTTACCAAGACAACTGAATCACGTGCCGCAATGGTCAGAATATCAGCACAAGAAACCACTCCACTACATGAACTTTCCACGGCACTTTTGATCGAATCTATTACCTCGTATCCCCTAGCCGAGTTATTGTTTGGTAAAGCAAACTTCTCTCCATCGGCTCCATCAAGTAAAATCGACGCATCACAACCCTGAGTATTTGCAAAATTGCAAATGTTAGCGATACATGTTTAGATTATCAGTTTCATATATGTATTTACTTTTTTATTACAAAAGAACCCATTAGTGAGAAAAACCAGGGCCTATTAATACTTTGTTAACCAATGGGAGCAGGTAAAATATAGCTTGTGATGAGTAGATGACCGTCAAGGGGTTAAAGGCAGAAACTAGTGGAACTGGATTCGAACCTGAAACTTCTGCTAGAGTAAATCAAGCGCTCACTAGTCCCTTTAAAGTGGTTATATATGTATTTATTGATTAGAACACAACTCACATTTACGAAACAATCATGGAAGTGAAGCCGAAGCAAAGAAGCTGCCATTCTTGTTTCTGTTTTAACCGCACTGATAACTTGTTTACGCACAATGGCGAGTAAATTGGGGCATGATTTTGAGTAGAAGTTGGTTGTTAGTTGAGAGTTAGTAAGAAAACACAACATGGAAATGGTTATAAACCATGCAAAACTAATGTTGTTTGAGGTCTTCATGGGTACAAGTTTGTAACTAAGATGTGTTTTGAAGTGAAAATGGTGTGTGAAGTATGGCTGGAGATTCACTTAATTTATAACCAATGACATGTGATAGTTGGAGAATATTAAATTTCTTTAAAAACAACTTTACAAGATTATGAAGGGAAGTGTTTGCAGTTTAATTGTTCTTGACCACCCAAGCATTAGTCCTAAATCGGATAAGGCGTAAACGAATTAAAAATTGGAGAAAGGTTTGAACCAACAAGCATGCATGATGCAACTAGCTATAGATATCATGTAGAGTATATTACATTTCTTAAGTAATTTATTGAAGTATCTTATAATCTTGTTATCACTTTCAGATTAAATAAGTCAATGTTACACATGATATCTCAGTCGGAAAATTCAGAAAACATCAACTAGTATGCATGTTCCTGTTATGAAACTGTACAAACAATGGATCGAGGATTGCGTTTTATATGGAGTGAGTTATGAGAGTTATGACAATATTTTGTTAAATGCCTCATGGAACAATGCCAATTTGGCGATATAAACAATTGTATGTTACGAAATTTTCTTAATGTTGGCTTCTATGAGTAGCTCTTAGTTGCTACTGACATAATTACTTATTGTTTATATCATTTGTACGAAGTCACAAATTCTATTATAGAAAAAGGTTAGACAACCCGAACATGATTTATTTATAAAATTGTTAGCGAGAACACTTATTTTTGTGTTGTGTTTAAATTAGGACGTGTTAGGATTTGACATCCCTAGCCTTTGGTTATAAGAATAAACCCTCTCATGGACATACTTCATTTTTACTAGGAATAACATTTTCGTCCATACTCTTATCATTTGCAATGCATTATGGATGTCATTTATAAAATGAACGTTTAATACTCATTATTCATGAATATTGATTATTACTGTAACGAAACATTGAGATATTTTAGGCAAATCTCACATCAGTCGTGGACAAGAGAGATCTTTGGTTCATAAGAAACGATTTGCCTCCTATATCACCACCTCATTTTGGGCTTAATGTTAACGAATGAGAGGGAAACTCCACAATTAAGCGTGCTCAAGTGACAACAATCCACAGAGCAAAGCGAACAATATTTGTGGTACTAGGCCGGATGTAACAAAATGTATTTGTAAATACATTGATTTCGTTTAAACTGTTTTCTCATTTGATAAACGACTTAACGTTGTGGTTTCTTATTAAACTTCTATAGTATTGTTTAGAAATGTGTCTTAACGAGTTCAACCCGCTTAACTCGTTTGTGACAAGCACAACACTTACATTTGACTTATCGTGTTAAATAGCTTAACAAACACGTTGACATGACAAGTTTACGGCCCAGTTTCTAATAAACGACATGGTTTTATAAATAATTATATACGAATTGTGAATTCTAAGACTTCAATTAATTATTTTAAATATGTCTAAATTAAGTTTAGTGAGTCGTTTGTTAAACATGTCGCGTCATTCGTGTTATTAAAACGATCGTGTTAAACACGTCTTGTCATGTCATTCGTGTTATTGAACTACTTACATGATCTAATCATATTAAAACAAGTTGTGTCATGTAAGCCGCTAAGCATGTACATGTTTGGATTTAAAAAATGATATGTTTGTATAACCCCGCATTAAGTTTCAATATTCGTCTTAAACACAACACTTCACTTTGCCAGCTTTACTCATTGGGTTATTCATGAGAAAAATACATATTCTAGATTCAAATTTCTGAAAAAATAACATTATTAAATAATAGTGCATACTGACTGACAAGGCATTTGAAACTGTAGTGGTGTGATATAATGCATGGGCGGCTGCATATTAGATAAACCCTGCAATCAGAAGCCAGCATAACCTGTATTACTAGATTTAATATTGTTAATATCTATATTAAGTCAACTAATCGCAGCTTAATGCTACCAGATTACATAAAATATATGTATGGATTACCAACAAGTTCATGAATCAAAGCAAACTCAATCTTATCTTGAAGCAGGTACCCATCGATCTCCACTATCAACGCTTAAGCATATTTAATGCCTAATTTGAATCAACTTGACTATTAAGTGATGGTTACCATCACAAATTGCATTCAAAATGGTTGTTAGTGCTTAATTTCGTTTCTGTTTGATACATTAACAATCTGCAACTATCTAGAAACAGATTGCACTCTTGACTCTTACCATGTTTTGCTTGTGGCACATAATTTAAGATAAAGGCCAAGTTGATTTAATGACCAATGTGATCATTCAATTTTGTGAAATTTTGGTTGTCCCATGATGTAGATCGTATCTAATCGGTTTGTGTCGAACTGCTTTTGTTTACTAAAGACTCATGCATATCATTCAACAAACTTCAACAATTAAGGATAAGTGTACAAGTTGCACTTCTTGTGTCGCATTGGTTGGGAGTAAGGTCACTCTTCTAATGAGTTCACGGTAGGACAAAACCGGTGATATGTGTTATTAAGCTAAAATGGATTAGTTGGCCATTTGGGGACCAAGAGTTTCCCATGGGACCTTAGTAGCGTCAACAATCATTGGAATAACCATGTGTACATAGGAGCACAAGTTTAAACCCCTAAACGGAGTGTTAACTCTATAGTAGCTTGGCTACAACTAAGTCACATGCCTCACAGTCTCACACAGACACTAAATGCATTGACCACATACGATGATAATAATAAAAGTAACAACCTGGCAATTTAATTACAATAAAGTCAGCTCGATAATGACTTTGAAAGCTGGAGGTTTGTCTAACTTGTAATAGTTGCCTATACGTGCACAATTAAGGCAATAATGACGTTAGACGTCCCTGGTGTCAAACTGGGCTCTCGTGTGCATATCAAACAAATTTTTGTCAGACAATCAAAACCCACCAGGACTACTTTTTGGTTTTAACTTCGCTTACCGAAAAGACTTGATTGGCTGTTATACTTACCGTTATAGGATTGAGATTTGAACCCGAGCCTCCTATGAAAGAAAAAAAAAACTTGAATTCTGACCATTGGACCATATTCGGATGATTATGTAACAAACTATTTTTTTTAGAAAATTTCTTCTTCTACGGTAAAGTCAAGTCAACGCTATTCACCGCTGCCTCTTCATCCCAAGTCAACGCTTCGTGAATATTTTGTTTTTGCTTGGGTTCTCGATTGTCTTGGGTTTAAGATCGTTTTATTATATCTTGCATTTGAGTTTCTCTTGTATTGATAATTGATTTTCCCATTTTCAATCGTTTCGGTTCAACATCGTTTTCAGTTGCTCCGGGTTTCTGTGTCTGGTTCATAATTTGGGGTTTAGGATTTAATTTAGGTTTTGGCTAGTAATTTTACATGTAGGGTTCATTTCGTTTTCCTTTTTTAGCTTCTTATGCTTTGATCTCTGAACAAGATTTAGGAACCAAAATTTCAATCATAATTTTCGATACTTCGTCAAGATTTTCATCGCTGATGGTGCTGACCGGTGACAGTGGATGATGGTGATCGATTGACGATGATAATGATAAACTAAGCAACCCATTACACCCATTTTGTATATAGTTTAGTTCATTTCATTAGTAGTTTTTCAAGATTCATTCAATCTATTTGCTGAATAATATATCGATCTCTTTGTTTTTTCCCCTGTTTGATCCACATAATGTCTTTTCTTGGAGAGTTTAATCAACTCAAAATCAAACTTGAAGATGTTAAATCAGCAACTGACAATTTTAGTCTCAACAAGCTAATCGGACGAGGTGGATTCGGTCACGTGTACAAAGGCGAACTTTCTCTCCCGAATGGCCCAAAAATGGTCGCGTGTAAACGATTGGATCGCAAACTCGGTCAAGGTAACCCTGAGTTTTACAAAGAAATTATGATGCTTTCAAAATACAAACATGAAAATTTGGTATCCTTAATGCATTTTTGTATCGACGGTGATGAAATGATACTTGTGTATGAATATGCGTCTCGTGGTAGCCTTGATCATTATATAAGTGATGTTAATCTCACATGGAGTCAACGGTTAAAGATTTGTGTTGGGGTCGCGCATGCATTGAACTTTTTACATGATCCAACTGAAACACACCAAAGACTTATTCATAGAGATATCAAAAGTTCAAATATTCTTTTAGACGAAAATTGGAACCCTAAAGTTTCCGACTTTGGATTGTCAAAGGCGGGTCCCGCTAACCAGCAACACACATTTGTTTTCTCTAATGCGGTAGGAACACCGGGTTATTGTGATCCGCTTTATTTCGAAACGGGTATTTTATCAAAAGAGTCTGACGTGTATTCTTTTGGAGTCGTGTTGTTTGAACTAATGTGTGGGAGATTATGCTTTGATTATCATAATGGTCATTTAACTCAGATTTTAGTTAATAAGTGGCGAACATGCTATGAGGAGAAAAGATTAGATGAGATTATATTTCGTGATATAAAAGAACAAATGCAATCGAGTTCTTTGAGTACATTTTCACACATTGCTTATCGATGTATCAATAAAGCTCGTGAAGAACGACCAACAATGGTTGAGGTTGTGAAAGAACTTGAGATTGCACTTAATCAACAAGTAAGTTTTGTTGTTAAAAGTTTACATTTTTTTTAATATTACCAATGAGCTAAAAAGCGGTCACACTATATTAACTTACAGGAGGTTTATAAAAATCTTGAAAAAAAAGCAGATTTAGAAGAATTGATCAAGATTGCAAATCAGGCGATATCTCCTTTATCATATAGATCACATGAACAACTTTTTATGCTTCTCTTGAAAGGGATCTTGGTGGATGATGGCACAACGGTAATTATTGTTTCTATTACATGTGTGCGTATGATCTTATTATAATTTTGTTTTCATTCCATGTTTTGCTGATATAAGAATTGAATATTGTTGTGACTCCATAGTGGCTATCAATAAATAACAATGGAGAAATTTGTGAAATGGTATCTGCAACAAAATGTGTATCTTGGGGCGAACGCGATGTTGCAGATGATTCAAGGTTGGTGATTCATTATTCACTTTTTTGTATATCTTTCAATGGTATTAGTCGTTAGTGCTTACTCGTTTGTTTAGATGATGAAAATTATTTACATAAAGTTGATTGTAATTGTGATTGTATTGATCAAGGAATAAGATACAGGATATAAATAGAATAAACAATTACATATGAC
>WOUH02000039.1:4717342-4740787 GCA_009936405.2 Stevia rebaudiana
AAGGATTTCTTACGTAAAATAAGTAGGGAGAAGGCGAGAATCTTCAAGAATCAAAAGATCTTCCACTTGAGCTTCAAGAACAAGACTCCATAATGGTTGTGTTGAGATCAAAGGTGATTGTATGAATGATAATATTTATGAATCTGATGATAAATGAAAAGGAAGGGTTGTGTGAGTGATAAATCTTTGAAGGTTAAAATAAGAAGAAAAGGTGGTGAGATTAAAATAAGAAGGAGTGTTCTGCCGTATAGAAAAGTGATAAAGATTTGAAGTGAATGATGGATTGAGATTGGCTCCATACTTATAGGAGGTTTGATCAAGGATAAGGGTATGGTTCTCCTATTTATTTATTAGATTTGCAGATTTCCTCTTATCCAATCTTTGACTTTGTTGAATCAGTTAAAGGATAATGTTCGAATGAAATAAGGTGGTGGATTACTATTCGAATGAGTGGATCATTATTTAAATATAGCTGATTGTTCGAAGAGTGTTTATTTAAATTAGGTGATGGTTGTTCATTCGAATAGGCATGCATCAGGTGGAGTTACCTTTGTTCATTCGAACAAGGTATAGTTCAAGTGGGGTCAGTTAAAGTGTTCCAATGATAATAATTGTTTATTGGGAGGGCTCTTCGAATGAGCAATAGCTCTTCGAATGAATGGATTTTAAAGTGGGGTCAGTTACTGTAGTCTGTTCGAATGGAGATTGATTATTTAATTGAATGTGGCTCTTCGAATGAAGAAAGTTGGTATTCAAATGAGTTGGTGGTTAAATGGATTATTTAATATAAATAGAAGGTTGGTCTTCGAACTAGTGGGGTTTGTTTATTTATTTTAGGTGGCTCTTCGAATGAAGAACTCATTTGGGTGATCTCATTGGTTGAAAGGTTATAGGATGATTGTTATTTAATTGAAAGTTGGTTGTTTCATTAATGGTTTTCGAATGGACTGTAGTCCCTTCGAATGAGATGGGTGGTGTCCAACAAGATGATTGAATATTTAATTTGGATGTGGTCTTCACTGCATGCTCTTCGAATTAGTGAAAGGGGCTTGGAGTCTTCGAATAAATTTTAAGTGGTAGGTGTTTATTCAAAGAGTGGGAGGATAGGTATACATATGCATGTTAGTTATTCGAATGGTTATTTGTTTGTTTGATTAGTTTACCGATCGTAGTTTTAAAAAAAAAGAAAGATAACTCATGCATGCATGGTTTTAAATAATAAATATGAATGTATGGTTTAACGGCGAAGAATAGTTACCGGAATTTTGCGAGTTGTCACACCCATACTCGTGAAAATTATTAAAATTAATCTCATACCCGGCCCAAACCCGAGTTTCATGTAGACGGTTTCAGGTATGCTTGCCGGGCGCGGTTTTTTTTGCCATTCCTATTTATTAAATATATACTAAAGCACCAAATATCACACATTCGTAAATTTACATTAAACGAGCCAAGTTGAATCATGACATGTTGTTAGGTATGTGCAGGTTAATACTGATAAGTTTAACATGAATAAATACTTGAGCAATGTTTGGGTTCACGTATGTATTATTTAACCCTAATCAAAATTTAACAAGGAAGCTAATCTCGTGTAGATTTTAAACAGAAAAAGTAAAATAATTATATGCAATTCTTAGAAGTTTAGGGGCTCGTTTGTGTTTTTCTTTCAGTTCTTTTGATCAATAGCTAAACCCCACACACCGCCGAAACGAGGTTAGGTTTTTCCGGTAGCGCCGCCGTGAACCACGATGGCTTCTCCGATTAGAAAATTTCTGCTCAAGAGTAGCTCCGGAAACGTCATCGTTCGTCGTGAAACGTGGAGAGCCAAATCCGACTCTACCACCAAAATGCAGATAATGATTCGATCATTCGAGTCAATCGACAAAAACCTTCACTGGCAGCTTCCACCTGACACGCGTAAGATCAAATTACCTTCAACGCGATCGTTGTTCACCGTGAATAAATCACCTCATGTTCATAAAAAAGCAAGAGAACAGTTTGAAATGAAAATCAATAAGGAGATGCTGGTGATGGAAACTAAAAGGCATGAATTGCGTAAGAAGTTTTTCTGGTTGAAACGCCAGCGGATCTTCGGAGCTCAATTTGAAATCCTGTTTTCGTTCAAGACACGATTGGATAAAGATAAGCTGCAGAAGATTCTTCTGCAACCTGCATCGAAGGATGTTTGTAAGAACAACGAAGTTAAAGAACGTGATGTGTTGATGGCTTTGAATTCTTTGGTGCATGAAGGTTTATACCCTGAGGCTGTGGAGGCTTCAATGAACTCGATTGAATCTTCTCTCCCAGAAAACAATGCTGGATTGTTTCCTCTTGGTCTTGCACAAATTATTCCTTCAGTTGTAAGCTAATCTTGGTTGCTGTTTCATTGAAGTAGAAATGGGTGTTTGGGTTTGCTTGTTTAAACAGCTTAATTAGCTTATTGATAATCCTTTTTTAATGTTTGGATGGGTTAATTAGAGTGAAAATAGGTTTTGCAATACGCAATTTGAGATTGTTTATCTTCTGTGGATCTAACATTACAAGTTTATCTTTAAAAAAGCAATCTTAATCATTTTTGTGTTAAAACCTCAAAATGTTGTTCTTTACCTCTGTATTTTGATTTGTTTCTAATAGCCAATGCCAATTCTGAAAGCTAGAGTAGACACTGAAGGATCAAAAGCATCATCATCTACTCAATTGATAGAAAAGTTCATTTTGAATAATCCTCAACGTCCATCTGTTGAAGTTCAGGTACCAATTTGTTTAGCTCAGATTTTCGGTTGTTAAGTATACAAAAGCTAACTAGTATCTTCTATATACTCTAATCAGCCAAATGAATCAGTAGAGAAGTATAATTTTGAAAAACTAAGAGGAACTATGACTGAAAAAGATCTTGATGAATTAGCTCGTGTGACACGTGATCTACAAGTCAACTCTCCAAAAGTCGTAAAATCTGTTCCAAAGTTCTCCCTGAAAAACATTCAAAGAAAACACACTGAAGTTCCAACAGAGGTAATAACAAAACCATCGTCATATACTGTACGCATTGTTCCATAATTTGATAAGTTTTATGGGACCTGAACATTGGGAATGATTGTAGGTTGGAGATATCAACGGGGTAAAAGTATTGCAGCATGCACTCTTCACGAATGATGTTTTGTATGCAGATTTAGCATTTGATATGACTTCACTCAAACCTGAGCTTCTTCCACTGGTTCCACTTTTTTGGTAAGATAATTTACGTAGGATTATAAATCAAGTTTTCATATCAATTCGACAAAGATTTTTTCAGGTACATTGTTCTAAGAGTTGTTTTACTATATTGTTAAACAGTATGTCATTACTTGAAATGGGTACAAAAGACCTAAACTTCGTACAACTTGATCAGTTGATTAAAGAGAAGACAGGTGGAATATCAATATACCCTTACACGTCATCAAAGCAAGGTTCAAAGGATCCTGTTAGTTATATAATGGTTCGATGTAAAGCCATGTCAGCAAGCACTGAAGATCTGTTTAATCTGGTATTTTCACGTTCTTAGTTTCAGTTTAATTCATCGGGTGAAATGAAGATATTAGGAATTCATTTTAGTGTTTGATCTGTTTAATATTGTTAATACTTTTCTTATGAATAAGGTAACTTGATATCAAATCCAGAAAGAATAAACATCAAAATCATCAACATTATACTTGTATGCGGGTCTATTACTAAAACAGAGGGAAAGATGTTTCGAAGATTGTCAGTTCTAAATTATTCATATATCGACACCTTAAAACAATCTGACTTTGTGGAGTGCATATTATACTTATAGTTTAATTTCCTTTTTTTAGATTACTTGTATTCTAAAAGAGGCCGAATTCACAAATCAAAAGCGTTTCAAGCGGTTTGTCTCGCAGAGGAAAGCTAAATTAGAGGTGTGCTTTAGACGGTTTTACTGTCATAGTTATCACAACTATTTCAATAAATGGTTTCATACTTTCATTCCATAATAATAATAACAATAATTATTATTATTTTTTTGTAGAATCAATTAAGGGATGGTGGTCATGCTCTTGCAGCTGCAAGGCTGAATGCAAAGCTAAACCATGCAGGATGGATCGCTGAACAGATGGGTGGTATCAGGTTTGACTTTGACTATATGGGTTTAATAATGTAGATATTTATCAATGTCTTGTTTAAGATTTTAAACGTGAATAAATAAAACAGACATTGATTAAATGATCCTAATTCATGTAAACTTATTGAATTTAACAAACTTATGCAGTTACCTGGAATTCTTGAAAGATATTGAAGGGAAAATTGATGAAAAGTGGAGTGAAATTTCTGTGTCCCTTGAAGAGATTCGAGGATCCCTGCTGTCAAAGAACAGTTGTATTGTAAATCTCACTTCTGACGGACAAAATCTTAAAAATGCTGAGAAATTTATAACAAAATTTCTTGATATTCTTCCAACTGCTTCCCCGATTACCACATCATCTACTTCAAATGCACTGCTTTTGACTGAGAATGAAGCATTTACAATACCTACTCGGGTTAGTTATGTTTCTCGGTTGTTAGTTATTTGTTAATGATGATTAAATGGGCACACATAACGGGTCAAAATGTTTTTTTTTGCTGAAAGATGTTGATTTTTTTTAGAAATAATTATTGTGTCAAATATGATTACAGAATTTATACCATTTTGACCCGTTAGAGACAGAACATAATCCGAATTGACCCATTTATAATTATAAGTAATTGGGTCAAAATTGTTGCCTCTGGTTTATGGTTTTTTTTTTTGGTTAAACTTGGAATCTATTTGCAGGTAAATTATGTTGGAAAAGCAGCTAATATTTATGAAAATGGTTATCAACTTAAGGGAAGTGCGTATGTGATAGCTAAATATATAAGTAATACATGGTTGTGGGATAACATTCGAGTTAGTGGTGGCGCGTTTGGAGGCTTATGTGATTTTGATACACGGTCAGGTAATCTCTAGTAGCAAAATAGGCAATTTTATGCATGTTTAAATGTTTCGGATCGGGTTTTAAGTTACTAAAAAATAGTACATTTCCTAAATGTAATCTAAAGTATAAACTACATTTTCGTAGGATAGTCTAACTTTATAAAGTTGAATGCATTTTAATTACAGTTACGGTGTTTTTGACATGCTTTTTGTGTTATCTAATTCATTATTTGTATATTTTTGCTCTATGTTAGTGATTTATTATGTTTTTACATTTATTGTAAGTAAATATTATTGTATGCATATGTATATAGGAGTTTTGTCGTTCCTATCGTATCGCGATCCTAATTTACTGAAGACACTAAATGCATATGATGGAACTTCGGGTTTTCTACGTGAACTTGAAATGGATGATAATACTCTCAAAAAGGCGATTATCGGGACTATTGGTGATCTAGACTCATACCAACTACCTGATGCCAAAGGTTATACCAGGTATTCATCTTATTATATATTTAAGAAAAACCACATTGGTAAGATTTTCATCTACAAATGTTGTTTATGTGTTGGCGTTATCGAAATGATGTGTTTGTTTGTTTTGCAGTTTATTGCGACACTTATCAGGGGTTTCAGAAGAAGAACGACAAACAAGACGTGAACAAGTGTTATCGACAAGGTTTAATTCTACAATCTTTCTTTCCAGATTACAGCTGTCATTTTAACCCCTTTCACCATCTTTCTAATCTAATTTTCTAATAAACTAATGCTCGTTTATCTCTTTATTAAATTTACCAAAGGTCAAGTGACTTTAAGGAATTTGCGGACGTAGTTGAAGCCATCAAAGATAAAGGTGTGATTGTGGCGGTGGCATCCGAAGACCATGTTAATTCTGCAAACAAGGAATGTTCAAACTTGTTTCAAGTGAAGAAAGCTTTATAGTGAGGTATTATCATTTATTTATTAATTAATTTATTTATATATTCTAAAGTGAGAGCGTGTGAGAAAACTCACGGGACCCACTAATATTATGCTAACGAATGAGATCACGTAAAATGCAGCTCACGCTAGCGGGTGGCCATCTAGAAGTAGAAAACCAGTAGAAGTTGGATTCAACGTGAGATCTGTACCTGAAGATCTTAACGCAATAATATATTATTTGAAGATTAAAGTTTTCAACTTTTCTTGGTTATTATAGCATGGGGCACATAATGTTTTGGGTTTATTAGAAAAAGGTTGACAGTTTTTCAGGTGAATCTGTAAACATTTTGTAGCCCGTGGTTTGGTAGGGAATGAGCCTTTCACAATTGGGTCCAACATAAAATCCGTTTCTTTACATTGTCGTTCTTGTAGCCCATTTGGTTACTTGTAGGCTCGAGGTCAAGCTTGATTTTTGTAACGACCTGAATAAGTGGGCTTGAACTTGGCTCGTACAAACTCAATCCATCTTGATACTTTCCTTTCTCTTTCTATTTTTGAATCATGCATATATATAATATGTTTTTAAATTTTGTTTTTCTTCTAACTCGAGTCATCTCGTTAACGGTTGTTTTAAAATGATTATGATTCTTATTACTTCACGATAAATAACCATTAAAAATAAAGTTTAAAAGATAACAAAGTAAATATTTTATAAATGTAAGAATCAAGATTGTATCTTTATTGTGTATATTGTTCGGGTATGTCAATGGTATTGAATTTCTATCTTGTGCTTATTTTTTTAACAACAAATTTATTACATCAAGATTTGTAAGTTTTAATTTTAATTTATGTAACCTTTTGTTTTATTTATGTGAATTTTTAATTTCAGTTTATGTAATTTCAAACTTTAAATTAAGTGATTTTATTACTTGTTTAATTTTAAAAATAGACCTAATAATGGATTATATAAAATAAACGTGTTATAAAATGTGTCTTTGGATTATATTTGTTATATCCTTTGAAACCGTGTGTGCATGGTTCAGTTTGGTTAGGTTTTGACCCAAAACTGTAACCATAATCGACGTAAGTGTTAAATAAATTTGAAAATAATAACCAATCAGTTATGGCGGTTTCGGTTAATCGGTTACGACATTTATAATGGGCCGGTTTGAATCAGTTAACCGCTAAATAAATATATTTTCAATAAATATAACAGATTATTGATTAACAAAGCGATATCCGTAAATTGTAACTCTTCACATGAAACCAAAATTGAAAAGTCAAGGCAAACACATGTAATTTAGGGTTAGAAGAAACATATATAATTTACGAATGAAAGTTCTTCCAATATTACGATAGCAACTTTAATACATGAGAAAGATTAGTAGATTACGATGAAGTTTAAAACGTTAAAAAGTAGATACATGAGATAGTAACCATGTATTTCATGTAATATTTAATTATTTACTGCAATAGTGCTAATTTTGCTCAAGTATCTCCTAAGAACCATAAATTATTCCACACGTATATGATTAATTTTTTCTAAAACATTCAGATTCTTTAAAACTCGCTATGCTTTCTGTTTTACTAAATATCCTATTGATAAATTTTAAAATTTGGGCGTCTCTATGGCTTAATGGGCTTAATGGGCTTCATGATCCTCTTCCCAATTACCCAGCTCGACTGTAGCCGTTGCAAGCTTCCTCTATTTAAATTTTTGCTCGTGATTCTCGTATAAATACAAGAATACTTCAATCTCTCAAACTTAATCAGATCTTTTATAGGCTTCCTTTAAGTATTATATTAATGTAAATTCATTCTACGGTGATTACAATATGAGCAACGGTTTCTGATTTTCTTCTACAATATTATGTCTTTTTTGCTTGTATTTGGTCTGAAAACAATAATGTTTGAATAAGTTCATATCTCTACTTTTTACAAGAAAAGAGATTTAAAAATTTACTAAATACCTCTAAGTCCCAAAAGGGCAAGAGAATGTTAAGATAATCAATGATTTCATGATGCTAACTAACTATATAAATTAATTTAATCACACATAAGACTTAATTATTCTATATAATGATGCGCTCGCTTGTTTCCAACTCCAAAGTCCAAACTTAATATTTAAACACAGGTTTCTTTATTCATTAAAAACTCCAGAAGTTTCTGATATAAGAAAATAATACACTTTATCAAAAACCATAGACATTTTATTTTTATGAATTACCACTGTTTTTACCTTTAAATCTTTAATGACTAAAATACCTCGGTCTGTCATTTTGTTCTCTATTTATTTTGAAGTGTTAAACAATTGAATCATTTTTTTATATAGAACTATAATGGAATATTACATTTGAATTTTTTTAATAAAAACTTAATCCTCATCACTTATGATCACTAATTGTCGCCGGTCTGCACGACAGGGGACATCACACTAACGTAAACAGTGATGCCATTCTTGATTCTTCTTTTTTCTTTACCAAAAAGTTATCTATTATATTGACGGAGGCTTATGTGACCACATATTATTTATTTTAATGCTAATCAAGTTTTCGATAAAATCCTCTCGAATCTCGATCTCTCATAAAAGTATTTAAACGGCTAATAATAGTAGATGCTATTGAATCATGCTTTTTCTATACATACGTATCAGCATTTAGCACCGTTGGAGGTATTTATGTAAATCCTCAGTGTGTTTTTATTCATATTGGTATTTTATTCATCCGTGTTACGGTAAAACTTTTAACACATTTTCTTTTACATAATATGTTGGCATTTATTTTATTAGGTAAAGTAGATTATTTAAATAGTAAACATCTACGACACTTAGATTATAAATATTTTATTTAATTAAATTTAGACACATGATCATTTCTAACAATATTATAAAAACCGGTGCATACGCGTTAGGTTAGTTTATTTATAAGAACTTGAGTTCGGTTGGTTTATTTATAATAACTTGTGTTTGTGCTTTGTATTGATAATATATATTAACACTTTAACAAGTTTTTCTTTTAGAAAATGGTAGAAAATGGCAACAAAGTATGTTTGCTTGAACAAACACGTAATGTACAAAATGTAAGTAAATATATTAATGAGGTTTATAAGACAAAATAAAGAGTAAATATTTTTAATAAGACCGAATAGATAAAAGAGGTATAGAATCCTTAGTGCTCTATCTTCGATCATATCTCTTGTTTCATTATATATGTCTAACAAAATTTACGACAATCCAATAGAATCATCCTAAAAAATAATGATTTCGAAAAATTATATATACTCTACGACGAAGAAGAAAATTCATACGACGCGGCTTTCATTCCCGCATAATCATTTAAATCCATACATGTAAGTTTAAAAAGACTTTTGATAACATAAGTTTTAACATTTTTGGTATCAAATGTGACCGTTAAGCAAAAAAAAACAAATGTTACAAGTTTTATAGATGTTAAAAGTCGGCACATGAGCTATGAAGAGTTGCGAGAGGTACGACCACTTAAGACCTGATATTTTTTATGCCTAAAATTTGATTATTTTTGTATATATATTTGTTTTTGTAAGAAAAACATATATGAGTTATGATCAAAATTATAAATCTATTTAACCTATTAAAGTTTTAACTTAATTACAAAATGAATCAGGGCTCATAAACTTATTAAATTGTTAACCCAAATTTCATATATAAGTTTTCTATATGTATATCATATAAGTAATGAAAGTAGCAGAAACCTAACTATTTTTACTTTAATATAATAAGATTATGTAATTTAATTTTTACCAAAATTCTCTCACCGCAAAAGGTGTAACTCTAAACTACCTTAGAGCATTTACATTTGGTTCTCTAAATTTTGTGTGAGTGTATTCTATGTAAGGTTGGAGAAGGCGCTAGGCGCTACCTAGGCGGCGAGGTACCAACTATAGATTCATCGGGATTAGTCGGAACTAGGCGGATTGTAATTTTATATGTAATTTTTTAAAATTATATATAGATATTAATATATATATATATACAAAAATTATATAAAATATATAAAAATAGTTATATATTTTTTAAATACTTAGAAGATTTTGACAAATTTTAATAGATTTTAGTCAATTTTGATTGACTTTACCCAAAATTTGACCAACTTTAACCAAAATTTGACAAATTTTGACTAATTTTGACTTTTTTAACCAATTTTGACTATTTTTTGGGATTTTGACCGATTTATGGCCGCCTAGATACGCCTAGACCCGCCTAGGTCCGCCTAGCGCATATACAGCCGCCTAGGCCAAAATCGAGGCGCCTGGAGGCCGCCTGACGCCTTTTTACAACACTGTGGCGTGAGTGGATGAAAGAGAAAAGATAATAATAAAGATAATAAAAAGTATAATTTAATTAAATAGGAGAGAGAAACAAATATTATATTAAATGATTTATAAAGATGAAGATGAAGAAACTAATGTTAATGATCTTAACCATTGGTATCTCATCCAACGTCTCCTTAGAGTTCTCTTGATTACCTTTAAGTTTTACCTATGGTTGTAGAAATCGCTAGTCGAGCGGTGAGGTGAAGACTATGTATATATATGCAAATATATATATATATATATTGTCAAAATGATATTATTTTTTTATATACTTCAAATATTTTGACTAATTTTGATGAATTTTAACCAATTTTGACTCATTTTAACCGATTTCTGGACATTTTTTTTAATTTATTTTTGACCAGTTTTTCCAGCTTGGACCGATTCGTTAAAAATTCCAAGGCATAGGGCCGATTAGCGTCTAGGCGGCCGATTTTTACAACAGTAGTTTTACCCAAAAACATCACCCGCATTAGTTGTGACGGTGTTAAGCACCCAACCGGATAAAACCCGTGTGTCGTTTACCGAAGTTATCCTTGTACCCAAAAGAAAAAGTAAAACGAAGAGTGTCTTTGGTGACGTTTGATTGGGGTAACGGCGGTTATCCCAACACAACATATGTCAAGGATAAAGGATATCAACCTTTTGGATTCTAAAACAGTCCATTTCATCCATCATTATAATATCTCTCTCGATCCAAGAAGAAAAGTCATCCGTACTTTCTCTTTCAAACCCTAATTAAATATTAATATTACAATCTCGACGGAGATCACAAATGGCACCACCAATCAAATTACAGCACAATTGCAGAATATCTTGTTATTCTGGTTTCCGGAACCAATTTACCAACCGTCGTTGGATTAACCGCGTTTTAGAATTTACCGATCGGTTGTCAGTTTGTATTTGGAATTATCCATTAAAATTGCTGTTTAAATATCAGCATGATCTCGTCATTCGGTACAAATTGTGGTTGGTGGAGGTCCGGTCAGCGTCAGAACTCAAATGTATCGTTATTGATTGTGCCATTTGGCGCTCGTTTTCGACTTTTGTTACTGCTGATACAAATTCCAGGTTAGTTGTTGCATGTCATCATTTGCAATATTTAAATGTTTTGTATGTTTATTTTTTTTTTTTCAAGTAGCATTAGTGGAATTTAATTAGTAAATTAACTAAATTCTCTTTCAGTGACCAGATTCATTGATTATTGTTTGTGCATTATGTGTTAGAATTGGTAAAGAACTAATTTTTTTAGGGTATGTTGTTGTAGTTTATTTCGTATGCATTAAATGTCTATGCTATTATGGTCCTTGTGTTTTTAGAGATTGCAAATTAAATACCTTGAACTTCATAATTACAACATGGTGTTACAGTATTGCTTTCATTAAAATAATCAGAAAGTCTCTGAAAAGTCAAGATTCACAATTGTGTCCTCTTTAAATTGTGTTTGCCCATTTTCATCATTGCACAATGGTGGTTGATCACATTGTTAGAATCCGTGTAATTCAACGAAAAGGACATATAATGGTTGCTAAATCAATGTTAGACTATGTTAAGAATTAAAAGTCAAATTGGGGAGTAATGTATAACATGCTAACTAGAGGTCTAGATGTGAGCTAGTGGGCTAGTGGATGGTATGAATTCTCTGCATGCAATTAAGGAATGGAAGCATACATATGAAGAGCTTTGTGAAGTTTTGATGTAAGTTTTAATGAGAAGATGCATTGTTGTTACACTTCAGTTGGAATCAGTGGGATGTGAAGTATATATGTTTTACAAAACACATGGGAGTATTAAATTTGTCAAAACTATATGGGGTAGATGTGAATTATATAAAAATTTATATATATATAGAGAGAGAGAGAGGGTGAGAGAGACTGATCTCCAATGAATAAATACTTATAACTTAAATTATTATAATTACTTATTTCAAGAAGGGGGCCTTTCTATAGACCTTGTGATGCTTATTATGTTGGAAGAAAGGAAGGAGCATGATGAGAGAGAAAACGGTTTTGCAGATTCTGGTATTTATTTTTTTGGAAGAACAGAATGTTCACATAAGAATCTAATGCAGTTTGCAGGAATTAACTCATTGGATTAACTAGAAAATATTGGAGATAAAGTATACATTATCATGTTTAAGGTTTTACTATTGTCGTGGTTGTAACTACCAAATGCTGATGTTCATGCATTCCAAGAATATCAACGCACACCGGACTGAGTTTGGTTGAGGAATCTTGTTAGTCCACATTCTTCTCATTTCCATATGATTCCATTTACAAACTATTATGTTTTTTGGAAAAATTATAACCAAAATTGGTTTTTTTCATAGTTACATGTGTGTTGATGAACGTGAAACTTCTATCATTTATAGCAAAAAGAATATCTTTTGGATAATTCAGAACTGAATTTCATTGTAAAAATCATCATCAACTTGATCTTTTTTTTGGGTTGTGAGGTGGCAAAAGAGTACTTAATAATACATACAACTTTTAGTATCTTTGTCATTGTCTTTTCTATCTGTGTGATAGTGTATGATCCAGTAATTTGTTTTTTTTGCACAACCTACTTTTTGATTTGCTACCTTATTCTTGTTACAATGCATTTTCTTAGGATTTGAATCCTACTTGTTGATCCTTTATCACCAAAGTATTATAATAATCAAAATTCTGCAAAAGAAGTAGTTAATCCTTTTTAAGCAGACTCTTTCAGGCTGGGTTTATAGCATAATAAAGGTTGACCTTTTAATATATTATTAAATGTTTATATCAATTCTAGCTGTGACACTTGGTAGGGTGTATTTTTATTGAATAGATTTATCAAACACAACAAGAATCATGTCTCATTTACTCATCTGACCTCAACAGGCACTGGAATCAAATATAAGATCTAAAATATTCTAAAAATGGACCTGAAGCAATCAGTAGCAGACCAATTCACAAATCTGCATCCATGTATGCGTGTGAGCACGCGCATCGCGATAGTAGGTGGTGGTCCAAGTGGTTTATCAACCGCGTATGCGCTTGCTAAACTTGGTTATAATAATGTGACCCTTTTTGAGAAATATCACACGGTTAGTGGCATGTGTGAATCAGCTGACATTGAAGGTAACAGTAACATCACTCCTTTTACATTCCCAAATAAAAAGGTAATTATGTATTTTAGTGATAATGTGTTGTTAATTTATTTTTTTAATTACAGGAAAAGTTTATGACCTTGGAGGTCAAGTTCTCGCAGCAAATAGTGCTCCAACTATTTTTCATTTAGCAAAAGAACTCGGATCTGAACTGGAAGAAATGGACTCTCATAAACTCGCACTAATTGACAGTTCAAACGGTAAATATGAAGACATACCAGTTGCTGATGATTATCTAGCTGTCGTTTCATTGACTTTGGAACTTCAGGTTAATAACTTCACCAATTTATATCACATTTGGTTATTAAACTTCATTTGGAATTTGAAAATAATACTATTTAAATGTATTATTTTGTAGGATAAGGTGAAGAATTCAGGTCGAAATGGAGTTCATGCAATTAGCGAGTTTGCTTCAGAACCAGTTACTGAATTTCTGGAAAATAAAGCATTTAAATCTGTTCCAAAATCAGTGGCATATGGATACACTGCTTCTGGTTATGGATTTGTTGAAGATATGCCTTATGCTTACATTCATGAGTTTACACGAACTTCAATGGCGGGTAAAATAAGACGGTTTAAGGGTGGTTACATGGGCTTCTGGCAGAAATTAAGTAAATCTCTACCCATAAATGTTCAATGCAACACTGAAGTTTTAGATATTAAACGTGACTCCTCAAGTGTATCGGTCAACATCAGAAATAGTATCGGGGAAGTCAAAACTTTGGAATTTGATAAAGTCATCATTTCTGGTGCTTTTCCTTTTACAAACGGGAAAATCTACAGATCACCAAACTATGTTTCACCAGGTAATATACTAATTAATATAGATAAAATTTAAGTGATGTCTATATATCATGTTGAAATAATGTTATTTTTTTTTGCATTTACAGAAACTGATAATGGATTGATGGATTTGAGTGATCTTGAAAAGGAAATGTTTAGTAAAGTGAAGACGATAGATTACTATACAACTGTCATGAAAATAAAAGGGCTAGATCATTTGCCAGTTGGATTTTATTACTTTAATGAGTTCATGGATGATCCTGCAACTTTAGGAAATCCAGTCGCGATTCAGAGATTTTATTCTGATACGGATATTTATCTTTTCTGGTCTTATGGTAATGCTGTTGATATTAAGGGTCCAAAGGTTACTGAACTTGCAATTGAAGTGGTTAATAGAATGGGGGGTCAAGTTGAGAATGTAATATTGCAACGACGGTTTAAATATTTCCCTCATGTTAGTAGCCAAGATATCATGGAAGGATTTTATGATAAAATGGAGAATGAACTTCAAGGTCAACAAAACACTTACTATGTAGGTGGACTTGTCGCGTTTGAGCTTACTGAGAGAGATTCATCATATGCTATGAATCTAGTTCGCAAACACTTTGCAAGTGATGATCCTTTGCCAAAATTTCCATATGTAAAGGTAAATAAATATAATCATTATCAGAAAACTGCTACTTTGACTATTCAGAAGTCAAAGGGTATTTTGGTCATTTCACCCTATTTTAACGGAAAAGTTAACTGAAGTTAGGCTTAATAACTAAACTTGTTATAAAACTGATGGCACAAACCCCAAACATGTTACTTTTAAACCTTAGTACCCAAACTGGTTACACTCTGTAATTAACTCTTTTGTTTCTTGTTGAACTTATTGGTATTATATTTTATCTCTTTTGCAGAGATTGTTTCCACTTTTATCAGATTGTTGGGACAAAAATCCAGAACCGTTGGATGAATACCCAAATGTAACATTTCCAGACTTAAATAGCCTTGATGGTTATTTAAAACATTGGGGAACTCATGAAATAACTCGCGATAAAACGCTTTACACTTGGATTAACGATAACGGTGAAGAAGCATACAAGAGGACTTATGCAGAACTTCATGCCAATGCTTCTTGCATTGCTCATAACCTGTTAACCGGCTCAAAGCCCGTTATCAGGCCCGGTGACCGCGTCTTGTTGGTCCATGTTCCCGGGCTCGATTTTGTAGATGCGTTTTTCGGTTGTTTACGGGCGCGTGTACTCCCGGTTCCCGTTCTTCCTCCTGATCCCCTTCAAAGAGGCGGTCAAGCACTTTTGAAGTTGGAAAACATTGCTAAATCTAGCGACACGAAGGCGATTTTATCAACCGTGCTTTATCATTCAGCTGTTAGAGCGGGTTCTGTGAAGAATTTGATCTCGTTAGGTAGAAAAGGCGGGAAAAACTCGGCAAAATGGCCGAATCTTCCATGGATACATACCGATTCACTTGTGAAGAATGCTAAAGGTGGTAACTTTGACATTAAAGACGATTCTGAACCAATGAAAGATGATCTTTGTTTTCTTCAGTTTACTTCTGGATCAACCGGTGATGCTAAAGGGGTGATGATAACACATGGTGGGTTAATTCATAATGTCAAGTTGATGAGAAAAAGATACAAGAGTACATCAAGAACAATATTAGTAAGTTGGCTTCCTCAGTATCATGACATGGGTTTAATCGGCGGGCTTTTTACGTCTCTGGTTAGTGGCGGAACCGCGATTCTTCTTTCTCCAATGACATTCATCGTGAACCCATTGTTATGGGTTCAAATCATGAGCAAGTATCGCGCGACTCACAGCGCGGGTCCCAATTTTGCATTCGAACTTGTTGTCAGAAGATTAGAAGCGGTTAAAGATAAAGTGTTGGATTATGATCTTTCGTTTATGAAGTTTCTCATGATTGCTGCAGAACCAGTTAGGCAAAAAACTCTCATGAAGTTTATTCAGCTCACCGCACCGTTTGGGCTTTCGCAATATGTAATGGCTCCTGGTTATGGGCTTGCTGAAAATTGTGTTTATGTTTGTGGTGCATATGGTGAAAACAAACCCATTTTGATAGATTGGCAAGGAAGAGTATGTTGTGGTTATGTGGGTCCCAGTGATGAAGATGTTGACATCAAAATAGTTGACCCGGAAACGTGTTTGGAGCACGATGAGCCCGGGAAGGAAGGAGAGATTTGGATTAGTAGCCCGAGTGCGGGAATCGGGTACTGGGATAAAGAAGAACTGAGTCAAAATACGTTCAAAAATTTGCTCGATAACTATCGCCATAAAATATATACAAGAACCGGAGATTTGGGAAGGATAATTGATGGAAACTTGTTCATCACTGGAAGAATAAAAGATCTGATTATTGTTGGTGGAAGAAATATATATTCAGCTGATATTGAAAAGACGGTTGAAA
Source organism: Stevia rebaudiana (assembly GCA_009936405.2). Classification (NCBI taxonomy): domain Eukaryota; kingdom Viridiplantae; phylum Streptophyta; class Magnoliopsida; order Asterales; family Asteraceae; genus Stevia; species Stevia rebaudiana. Next base: position 4,733,902 of record WOUH02000039.1, read on the forward strand.
GTGCTTCTGAGTTTTTACGTCCCGGTTGTTGTGCGGTAATCGGGGTCCCGGAAGAAATGTTGTCGACAAAGGGGATATCGGTTCCGGATGGTTCTGATCAAGTTGGTTTGGTTGTGATTGCAGAGGTTCGAGATGGAAAACCCGTTAGCAAAGAAGTGGTTCAACAAATTCAAGCTCGTGTTGCAGAAGAACACGGTGTGTCTATTGCTTCGGTTAAACTAATCAAGCCTCGAACAATCAGTAAAACCACTTCTGGAAAGCTTAAAAGATTTGAATGTTTGAAACAGTTTGCTGATGGAACTTTGAATCTCGTCCCCGAACCGATTGTGACTAAAAAAAGATTGATGCGGTCCTACACAACCGGGACGTGTCGAGTCGGGAATACACCGAGGCCCGATTTCGTGACGAACCGCCCGTTGCAAGATGTCGGGCCGAGTCACAAAGAGATTGAAGATTTTTTAAAAGGTTTAGTTTCCGAACAAACGGGAATTTCGGTAACCAAGATTTCAACAACAGAGGGTTTAACATCGTACGGGATTGACTCGATCGGTGTGGTTCGAGCTGCACAAAAGCTTTCAGATTTTCTCGGGGTTCCTATTGGTGCAGTTGATGTGTTTACAGCCACCTGCATTTCAGATTTAGCAAGTTTTTCAGAAAATCTCGTGATGAAAAATCAACCAAATCCAACAACTAATCCGTTTTCTGTTCTTCCAGAACACGAAGATGACGGTAATGTTGACTTGTTGACCGAGATTTCGACACTTGATCAGTTTGGTATCTGGACATTGCAAGCATTTGCACTTGTGTATATGTGCATGATGCTTGTTCTTCCCGCTTATCAGTCAATCTCCATTTTCATGAACATGATTCCGTTCGAACCGTCATGGATCGCGTACACCACTTCATTACTACTCGCTCCAGCTGTATGGATCTTCTCCATATTCGCAACCTGCATCTCGATCGCGTTCTTCGGGAAAGCGTTTCTTCAGCCAAATTACGCTTTAACCCCTGAGGTCTCCATATGGTCAATAGATTTCGTAAAATGGTGGACTCTTTACAAGGCGCAAGATATTTCCTCCAGTGTGATGGCGGTTCATTTGCGGGGGACGGTGTTTTTGAAATACTGGTTTGAACTGTTTGGTGCAAGAATCGGTTCATCGGTTTTGTTAGATACGGTCAATATTACGGATCCGGGTCTTGTTTCGATTGGAGATCAAGCTGTGATTGCTGAAGGTGCATTGATTCAAGGACATGAAGTGAGAAATGGAGTATTGAGTTTTCTGCCAATTAGAATTGGTCAAAGATCTGAAATTGGTCCTTATTCTGTGATCCAAAAAGGAAGTGTTTTAAGTGAAGAGGCTAAACTTGGAACTTTACAGAAAACAGAATCTGGAAAACGTGTTTCTAGATCAGGCAGACGCAAAAATTTCTTAAAGGTAATCAGTAACTTATATTACATTTACTTATCTATTCATGTCACGTTGTAACGGGTCAAATAATATTTAGATTAAAAGGTAACTGTGTTTTTAAAAGAAATTGATTATTAATTGAGTTAATTACACATATGGTCTTTGTGTTTTTTCGGAAAGTTACAGGTTTGGTACTAAGGTAACAAGTTTGAGTTTTAATTTTGTAACGAGCATGTGTATTAAGGCTAACTCCTTACCTTAATACCAAAACATGTTACATAATTGAAAGCATACTACTCAAACCTGTTAATTTGACAAAATGCTGATGTTTCATGTTTTGTGGTTATTTCATCTCAGGATGCAGAAAATGGTACTGAAACCGATGCGATCTACCACCTGATGGGTATTTATGTGGTCGGGTTTCTTAGTTCTCTTTCATCTGCAATTGCTTACATCATTTACATCTATATATTTCAACAATCACCATCTCTTAAACACTTCTCATTTCTCTGTGTTGCTGGAGCTTTCCACTGGCTTCCATTAACCGTTATCGCGTATGCAACCATGATCTTAACCACCTCGGTGCACCCACTGAACTTCGCCACGACTCTAGCCGCTGGTTACATGGCTCATGGGTTGATCCTCAGCTTCCTAACCTGCACCGTCACGCGGTTCCTTGACAAAGACAACGAAAGCCCGTTTAAAACATGGCTTCGTCACCGAATTAACATTGCTTGCCATCTTAGATTTGCAAAACTTCTTTCTGGAACCGAAGCCTTTTGCGTTTACTTGCGTCTATTGGGTGCGAAAATTGGAAACCATTGCTCGATTCGAGCCATCAATCCGGTTTCTGACCCGAATTTGATTTCAATCGGTGCTGGTGTTCATTTGGGTGACTTTAGCAGGATAATTGCTGGGTTTTACGCGCGAAACGGGTTTAAAAGCGGGAAAATTGAAGTTCATGATAATGCGGTAGTTGGGAGTCAAAGCATTTTGCTTCCGGGTTCAGTTGTTGAAAACAACGTGATTCTCGGAGCTCTTTCGGTGGCTCCGATTGATTCGGTTCTCAAACGTGGTGGTGTTTACATCGGGTCTGAAACTCCGGTTATGATAAAGAACACGATGCATGATTTAGACGACCGGATAGAAGAAATGGATGTGAAATACAAGAAGATTGTTGGTAATTTAGCTGCTAATCTTGCTGCTACAACTCTTAAAGTCAAATCAAGATACTTCCATCGAATCGGAGTTAGCGGTAATGGAGTTCTTAAGATTTATGACAAGATTAACGGGTTCCCTAATCACAAAATCTTTTACCCGGGGAAAAGTTACCCCGTGATTATCAGACACAGTAACAGTTTAAGTGCAGATGATGATGCAAGAATCGATGCACGCGGTGCAGCTGTTAGAATACTAACCGAATCCGAAACCCCGCTTCTTGACTTGACTTTGAAAAGTGGCAATGCATTTTACGCACGAACGATATCTGATTTTGCCACGTGGCTCGTTTGTGGGTTGCCAGCTAGAGAGGAGCACGTGAAGCGGGTCCCGCATGTGCGAGACGCCGTGTGGACATCACTTCGTAACACGGATTCGTTTACCTACCTGCATTACTTCTCAAACATAAGCAGGCTATTTCGGTTTGAAGATGGAAGTGAAATGTATGTCAAGTTTAAATTAAGACCTTCTGATGATACGATTACTGAAGATTCGGGTAAGGTTGAACCGATTGGAATTCTTCCTCCAGAAACCGGTGCGATTCCGCGAGATGTTAACGACAAACGGCCACCGCTTTTCCTTGCTGATGATTTTAAAACCCGTGTGAGTCAACCTGGTGGGGTCCGGTACATTTTCCAGTTACAGTTCCGACCCGTACCCAATGATGATGTCACCAAAGACATCGCGCTCGACTGCACAAAACCATGGGACGAGACTGAATTCCCGTATGTCGATGTGGGAGAGATAACGATCGATCAAAACAACACGCAAAAACAATCAGAAGAACTGGAGTACAATCCGTTTCTCAGATGCAACGAGGTCGATGTGATTCGCGCCACATCAGCTTCGCAAAGTGCTTCAATCGATCACGGTCGTTCGTTGATATATGAAATATGTCAGCATTTGAGAAACGGTCAACCGCTTCCTGAATCGTGGAGGAGTTTCATAGAACAGTCGGATGTGAAAGTAGACCTGTCGGGATGCCCAATGGCTGCCACGTCAGCAGCAACGGAAAACAAGAATTCAACCGAAGATTTAACACTCACAAGAACCTGGTATCAAACATCATGGACACTATTTGGTCAACCTCTTTTACAGACATTCTTGCCTTATTACCTAATGGCATTACTAATTGCGGGTCCATTAAAATTTATGTTTTACATAAAACAAACAACCGGGTACCCGATTCAGTGGCTGCTGCCCGTGTTTTGGGTGTGTTCGGGTACGCTGGCGGGGTTAGCGTGTGTTGTCGCCAAATGGGTGGTGGTTGGAAAGAAGAAAGATGGCGGGAGCGTGCTGATTTGGGGGAAAGAAGTGTTTATGGACACGATATGGCAAGCGTTTAGGACGTTAGTAGGCGAGTATTTTATGGAAATGGTGAGCGGTTCGTTTTTGTTTACGGTTTGGATGAAAATGATGGGGTCGGAGATTGATGTGAATCAAGGAGTGTATGTGGACACAATGGGGGCGGTGTTGAACCCGGAGATGGTGGAGATAGCTGGCGGCGGTTGTGTCGGGAGAGAGGCGGTGTTGTTTGGGCATATATATGAAGGTGATGGTGGTAAGGTGAAGTTTGGGAAGATTAGAATTGGAGAAGATGGGTTTGTAGGGAGTAGAGGTGTTGTTATGCCTGGAGTAAGTGTGGAGAATGGTGGTAGTTTAAGTGCACTTTCACTTGCATTTAAGGGGGAAATTATCAAGTCAAAGTAGTTTTATGTTTTTTATTATTATATGTAATAACGTTTACATCATCATATCAAGTGACATTTCTTCTTGTTAAACTAGCAGTATAACAAAAGTTATTTCGATCATTTCAAAGTTATATTAATTTTCATGTTCATTAATTTAAGGTGAATTTCATAAATTTATTAGCAGATATCAATTATAAAACAATTATCTAATAGAAGAAAAAATCTTATTGAAACATGTATTTCTATGTTTTTATTGATGGTTGTTTAGCTTTTATAACTACATACTTTTTGTTTTGTTAATATTAGTAATAAATAAATAAATAAATAGAAAGTAGTTTTAAACCAAAAAATTTATAGAAAACACCCATATTGATATTTCATTTTGATATATGATAGAGGTGTATTTATAATATGTTTTTATCGGTCACTTAGGATAAAACTAGAAATCACAATCATTTAAAAAAAATCAACTCCAATTACACACGGGTAACATTAGATAAAGAGTCTCCGGTAAAGTAAGGTTTCTAGAAAATACATTTTTTTCTTTTATTTTTAGCGGCAGAAAATACTTTATAGTCGGCTTCGGCAGACTTGTTTGACCGCTATCTTGGTTCACTTTGATCCTGACCTCAGCCTGAAGTCAACTCTGAATCCTCATACAATGGTACGATATATTTTCCAAATTCTATACATGCAACAATATAAGATTATCCGGTGTGGAGAAGGAACGGGGCGTTTTGCCCACCCACGAAGCCCCCATAACGCCCAAACACCGCCCCGCCTAGGCGTTATAGGGGCGTTTTCGGCCACGCCGTTGCGCTGGTGACGGCGTTTTCCAAAGTTTGATTTTTTTTTATTTATTTTTCTTTTTTTTCTAACCAATCACAATATTACACATCACCCTCCTACCAATCACAAAACACCACATCAATTATCAATACAGCCCCCCATACAGCCCATGCATTTCCACCATTTTAGTCACCCACTTTACTCTTTCTCTCTCCTACGTGGCAGTCAATACAGCCCCCCATACAGCCCTCATACAGCCACGCACACCGGATAGTCTAATACTATTAAGATAAAAAGACTAAAAATTCTATAAAGTATAGAAGGATTCATCACTGTTATATCATGTGTTTAATGATTGGATTCAGAAATTGTCATTTTGGTAAATAATATAAATTTAAAATCATTAGGGGAACATAATAGGAAGATTAATCAAAAGTTGCAAAAACAACTCACATGCCAATTCACATATTTTTTAAAACATTCATAACTTTTTTACACGTTCTTATTTTTTTATTAAATTAAACCATAAAATCGATCATTTTTTTTTATTTTTGCATCGAGTATAATATTGTTATATAAATTTAAGAAAAAAAATAACAAACCGGGTGTTCCTCGCTATTGTGTGTTTTTATGTCGTTTTTCATTTCAGTTTTTTTAACTAAGTAGTTTATGGTGTTTTTCGACTATGTTTTTTTAAATAGTACTATCCTCATTTACCCCGCTTGGGAGTCCCAAATTAACGGTCATTCACTGCTCAGAGGACTTTATATTTAAAATGTAAAGAAACACCCTAGTTAAGACAGGACTACATCAATCTATATATGGCCTAAAAAAAGTTCAAGTTACAGTATTGTAGCACCCGCTTTTCAGATTGGCTATGATGTATTTGATTTCCATGTATATAAATTCCATTATCATATTCTAATTCGTATTTAGAATCTTTTGAGCGTATGCGAAATTTTGATTTGAGCGACGGTTTAAAAGTTACAATCAAAACGATGAAGCATTCAATAGGTCCTAAATCTCAACACCTCCTTAGGAGGTGAAACCAATGAGGTTAGATAGGAAATTGAAAATCGTGAACGTAGGTGAAAACCGCGCGCGAAACGGAGTCCGAATGAAGCGGGGAATGCACTTTAAAGTTAACCCGTTGCACCGAACGAGGCTCGGGAGACACGTGTCACCACGTGGCAGGTTCAAGAGCCACGTGGCAACACCACAATGAGTGTGGCAATATCTGGGACACGTGGCAGGTCCCAAACCACTGACTCAGCAACACGTGGCAGCTTCGGAGAGGTTCGGAGGTTCGAGACGGCTACGCGCGTCGCGCAGCCGGTCCCTCATCCCTTGCACGACACGTGTGACCAAGAAAAGTCGGAAACCCACTCGACTAAGTAAACCCTCTCGCGTGGCGTGCACCGTTTCTCCAAAATCCTGCGCGACACGCGTAGAAATGCAATTTATGCCTATAAATAGAGGCCAACGAGCAGAGGGTCGGTACACCACAATCTAGAATCATACTCATTTCCTCTAATCTTGAAACTCTGCTGGAATTCGTTGCGGGTAGGGGTGTTCATCGAGTCGGATTTCGATTTAATCGGTTTATTCGAATCAGTTTATTCGGATTTCAAAATTTGGATTCGAAATTCGAATCCGAACCGAATCCGAATTAGCATATTTCATGTAACACATAAGCACATAAATGAACATGTTAATAAGAATGAGGTATGCTTATAGTCTAGGCTTGGTACTAATAACCTAGATCCCTATAAACACGGC
>WOUH02000039.1:4796509-4806796 GCA_009936405.2 Stevia rebaudiana
ATCATAATTGTTCTTAAGTTAATACTACAGGGTATTAAAGTGTAAATCTCTGCCCTATATAATGGGTCTTTTGTAAAAGTGATTATCATCAATAAAGATCAATTACGACCTATCGGTTCAACTTGGTATCAGAGACCAAGGCCGATCAACTATCTAAACCCATCGGACTGCCACTGCAGCTCCGATCAACACTGCTTCTCCGATCAATCATCCGATCAAACTTTCTGTCGATCAACTATCAAGCCTGCTGCCGAGAAACATGGCGTTCATTGCTCCAATCTCTGCTGCCGAGAAACATGCTCACAACGCACACAAGTTTCCATTCACTCTATCGCCTACAAATTTTGGCTACTGGAAATCGATGGTCCAACCATTCTTAACAACAAACAACCTATTCGGTTATGTGGATGGGTCGATCCCTTGTCCACCGGAGATGGTCACCACTGTTACCGGAGAAAAATCCTCTTCAACCAACAATCCTAACTATCCTATTTGGATTGCTAACGATGCTCATGTTAGGATGATCATCTTGTCAACCATCTCTGAAGCTTCTTTTCAGCATGTCCAGGGAACCACTTCCAACGATCTGTGGCTTGCACTCGAACGTGCATATTCTCCTACAAATTCTTCCAGAGAATACACTCTAAAAACCCAACTTCTGAGAATTACAATGAAAGGCGATGAAACACCGCTTGCTTATCTCTGTCGTGCTCAAGAGTATGCTGTCGCTCTTGCTAATATCAAAGAACCCATTAAAGACAAAGACTTAGTCATGCTGGTTGTTGCGGGTCTACGCGAAGAATATAATGGACTCAAGACTAACCTTCTCACCCGCTCTCCACCAATTGCTTTCCATGAGCTCCACGGGCTCCTTAGTGACCACGATTACATGCTCCAAAAATTGAACACGGTTCCACCTGCAACACAGCAGGCCTTTACGGTTTCAACAGGGACTGCTGATTCTTCACTGTCTCAAATTGCATCTCTCCAACAGTTAGCCTCTAACCTTGGGTTCCAACTGAATCCTATTAATTCTACAAACAACAACAGTGGCAGCCCTCAGTCTCAAGCTTTTTACACAAATCGCAGCAACAATCGGGGTCATAGACGTGGTCAATCTCGTGGAAATTTCCGAGGCAGCTCCAACAAAGGGCGTGGTAACAACAGCAATAACACTTCAGGGCCAAACCGATCAGCTTTCTCTTGGGCTAGCACTCAAAACACAGTCTTTGGGCACTGTAACAGGTGCGGTATTGGCCACCTACCTTCTCTATGCCCAAATCAGCCTGCTTCTGGCTCTCGATCAGCACCTCAAGCAAATTTCACTCACACTGGTTCTCTTCCCGGAGCGGCCTGGTTTCCAGATACTGGGTCAACCAGCCATGTTGCACCAGACTTGTCAAGCCTAGACCACTCTGAAGCCTATTATGGTCCTGATTCTCTTCATGTTGGCGACGGTAATCCTTTGCCTATTTTTCACATTGGCTCCAGTAACATTTACTCTCCTTCAAAAACTTTTAAACTCTCAAATATTCTTCATGTTCCTGCAATTAAAAAGAACCTCCTGTCAGTTCAACAATTTTGCTTGGATAACAAAGTTTTCTTTGAATTTCACTCATCTTTTTTTGTTGTGAAGGACGAATGTACAGGCACCACCCTACTCACGGGCCCAAGTAAAAATGGCCTCTACTCGCTCCATCTTCCGCGTCTCAAGTCTATTCCACAAGTTTCGTTTACAGCAACTCGGGCTCCTTCCATCGTTTGGCATCAACGTCTCGGACATCCACATGAACGTGTTTTTCATTCAGTTGTTTCTAATTTTCAATTACCTATGTCTAATAAAATATTACCAGCTTTATGCACTTCATGTCAACTAGGAAAATCTACTAAATTACCTTTGCATAATAGCACTTTTCGTAGTACCAATGTTCTAGATTTAGTATATTGCGATGTTTGGGGACCCGCGCCGACTCTCTCCTTTGATGGTCAACGGTTTTTTCTGCTATGCGTTGATCACCACTCTCGGTATATGTGGATTTACCCTTTAGCTCTTAAATCTGATGTTTTTCCCATTTTTAAAACCTTTGTTGCTATGGTCGAACGTCAATTTAACACTAAATTAAAATCTGTTCAAACCGATTGGGGTGGGGAATTTCGCAACTTAGCCCCGTTCTTTTCCTCTCTTGGCATTATACATCGGCGCTCCTGTCCTCATACAAGTGAACAAAATGGTGTCGTCGAGCGTCGCCATCGTCATGTCGTCGAGACAGGGCTCACTTTACTTGCTCATTCTCACCTTCCTTCAAAATTCTGGTACTTCGCTTTTGATACGGCGGTTTATCTTATCAATCGCCTACCCTCTCGCACCACCTCTCACAAATCCCCTTTTGAACATCTTTTCAAACGCCAACCTGATTTCTCCTTTCTTCGTGTTTTCGGTTGCCTATGCTTCCCTTATCTTCGCCCCTACAATAGACACAAGATGGCTCTTCGATCCACTCCGTGTGTCTTCCTTGGGTATAGTCCTCACCACCATGGTTATCGTTGTCTTGACTTGGCCACTGAACGTCTCTACATCGCTCGCCACGTTCGCTTTAATGAAGATGCCTTTCCGTTTCAATCCTCGGCTTCACCCAAACCTTCTTCACCCACTGATCCTTATATCTCCTCATTTCCTACATCTTTTCCTTTCTCTCAAAACCCCCTACCCGACCAATCCACCATCAATCCATCTATGACCGATCCTACCCCTCCCGATCCTGCCTCTACCACCACACCACCACAAACACCACCCTCTACACCACCACAAACACCACCCTCTACACCACCAACACCATCATCATCCTCGACACCAACACCACCACCCCCTCCACCACCGCCCCCACCTTTTCGCTCCCGTCCCGCCAATCTTAGGCCTAATCCCAAACGAACTACCCCTTATAATCCCTCTGCTTACCACACATCTGTCACTCCTTCTGAACCTGCATCGTTTGCTGTCGCTAACAGATCGCCTGAATGGCGTCAGGCTATGGCTGAAGAGTTCTCTGCGCTTGTTAAGAATGGGACATGGTCTTTGGTTCCTTATGTTGCTAACACTAATCTTATTGATTGCAAATGGGTCTACAGGTTAAAAACTGATTCTGAAGGCAATGTCACCCGTTACAAAGCCCGTCTTGTTGCCAAAGGCTATCGGCAACAACCCGGTGTTGATTTCCATGAGACATTCAGCCCCGTTATCAAGTCCACCACTATCCGTGTTGTGCTTTCTTTGGCTGTCACCAACAAATGGTCTTTACGGCAGTTAGATGTACAAAATGCCTTCCTACATGGTGACTTAAATGAAACGGTCTACATTAAGCAGCCACAAGGTTTCGTTGATCCCACTCGGCCCAATCATGTTTGTCTTCTTCATAAGTCCCTCTATGGGCTCAAGCAGGCGCCTAGGGCTTGGTTTCACAAGTTATCTACTGCTCTTCAACAGCTTGGTTTTTCTGGTTCTCGGACTGACCCGTCCCTGTTCATCCTAAAGAATCATGGCACACTTGTTTATGTGCTTGTTTATGTTGACGATATCATCATCACCGGAAACAATGACCAGGTTATCAACAACATCGTTCATCGCCTTGGATCCTCCTTTGCTCTCAAAGATCTTGGAGCCTTGCATTATTTTTTGGGTATTGAGATCATCCCTCATGGTGCAAACGTCCTCTTGTCTCAGAAGAAGTACATATTGGATCTCCTTCATCGTTCAGGTTTCTCTGAATGTAAACCAGCTGCTACTCCTATGAGCACCTCCCAACACTTGACTCTTGATGACAATTCTGCCCTCGCTGATGCCGTTAAATATCGTCAAGTTGTTGGCGCCCTTCAGTATGTCACCTTATCTCGACCTGACATCACGTTTGCAGTTAACAAAGTTTGCCAATTTATGCACGCTCCCACTGAAAGCCATTGGACAGCAGTCAAGCGGATTCTTCGTTATCTTAAGGGAACGGCTGAGTATGGGCTCTTATTTCGTCATGACTCGGGTTCTACACTTCATGCCTTCACTGATGCACACATGTCTCTCTGCGCCTACTCCGATTCAGACTGGGCTGGATGCCCTGATGATCGTCGGTCCACGGGGGGGTTCGCCATCTATTTAGGATCCAATCTTATCTCATGGACCGCCCGGAAGCAACGCACGGTATCTCGGTCCTCCACTGAATCAGAATACAAAGCTCTTGCTGACACTGTTGCCGAATTAACCTGGTTAGAGGCTTTACTAGAAGAACTTGGCACTACTACTAGCGTCTCACCCACACTTTGGTGTGACAATCTGGGAGCCACGTATCTCTCTGCCAATCCTGTGTTTCATGCCCGCACAAAACATATTGAAGTTGATTTTCACTTTGTCAGGGAAAAAGTAGCTCAAGGCAAACTACGCGTCCAGTTCATCTCTACTCACGATCAAATAGCCGATGTCTTCACGAAGCCTTTACCATCGCAACGGTTCCTTCTCCTTAGGTCCAAGCTTCAGGTCGTTCAGCGGCCTTCGCTTGAGGGGGAATGTTAGACCATATTTATATGTTAAATCATAATTGTTCTTAAGTTAATACTACAGGGTATTAAAGTGTAAATCACTGCCCTATATAATGGGTCTTTTGTAAACGTAATTATCATCAATAAAGATTATTACGACCTATCGGTTCAACTGTGTTGAGATTATTTTTGCATGTACACTCCTCTCGTTCATTCAAAATCAAACATTCTTGCTAGTTCTTCATTTTGTAGTTTGACAAGAATAATGTGATGTTCGGTAACAAAAAAAATAATAAGTACGCATGATAACAAAAGAGAAACACCTTGTTACTGTTGAAAATATTCCAGTCTTGCAAACTATAATTCTTTTAAATTCCACTTGACTTTTTAAGAAACAACTGTGATCCTTTTATAGCAGAAAAACCGATACTGCCTAAATCATGATACAAATCAACCCCGTATCTTCATTTTAAAAGAACAATCAGAAAATACAATGGGTTGCAATTTCAGATCATTTATAGGTAAACAGATAGATTCAGATCATCCTTTTATCACTAACAAGTTCAAATAAAGTAGATATTAAAATAATAATTAAATATTATAACAGGTTGAACAGGTCAAAGAGTCAAACAAACAAAAAATCAACTAAGATGTGTTCAAAATGCATAAAAACTCCACAACTGCTTTTTTTATTACAACTATTATTGTAACAACATAGTTTAGTCAAATTCAGAACATTAATTATTAAAAAATAGAAATGCAAAAAAAATACCTGTCCAACACAAGTGACAACCTCAGAAGCAAAAATTTCCTCATCCTCAACAACAGGGCCAGTAATATTAGAACCAGGGATATCTTTGGCAAAATATATGCCAGCAAATCCAGGTGATGACCTGGCAACCGAATCATCAATCGATAGTAAACGCGCATGAGGCTTTTTACTTAATATCAAAGCAGCGTGTAAACCGCCAGGTGGCATTGGGGTGTCATCTGTGTACTCTGCCTCTCCGGTCACCTGAAGTCTTGCTGACATATGAACCTCAGGGGACCCCACAGCAGTCCCCTGTTTTTTAATTTCATATTCTTGACTACCCATGACAGATGGACGGTTAAACGATGTGACAGCTGTTAAATATGAAGCGGGTATAGATTCATTGAAAAGATCTTGACCGTCCATTTGTTGAGATACCCACAAGAAGAATTTGAAAAAGAAACTTAAAGTCAAAGATTTACGGAACTCCACCATGCCACCTGGCGCGTTGTCTGATATCACAACATCCTGCTTCAAGATTTCCAAACAATTCTGCAACAGCTCCTTGTTCCATGTTTTTCCAATTAAATAATCTTTTGTTTTCTCAGCTGATAATGAAACAGGAGCAACGCCACCATACACAATACACGCATCAGCAACAATCCATTTTTTATTATTTTTTTCAAGAAAAACACGCATTCCACCGTTTACAAGTGCAATATCATCATCGCGTCTATGAGCCTGCTTAAATTCTTTTACATGCTCAAACTCGCGAGTCCAAGGAAGAGAAACCGATAAAAGAATCTCGTTATTCCCCAAATCCACTTTACGATAACCCAAAAAGAAATCTCCCGCCAAAACGGTTCTAATGCTTCCTTTACCATCAACAATTTTGAATTTTGCTCTTGATGCCATCCAAATTGGGTTCAAGTCTGAAATCGGGCTCGCGGTGCATATATTCCCACCAACCGATGCAACATTTCTTATTTGAGTTCCAGCAAACCATTTTATTTGTTCAACGATAGCCTTACAAGCTGATGTTTCATAAACAGGACGTTCTTCAATAATTCTTTTTAAGAATTTTTGAAGCTCAGAGAGGCGAACACCAGCACCGATCTCAATGCCATCATGGTCTACAGTTAAAATATTAAGTTCGGATACATGGGTAACAGCTACGAAAACTGGGTAGTGAAGTTTTTTTAACCGTGTTTCGATTCCCAATTCTGTGTTTCCCACAACTAACTTTGCATCGGGATATTTTGATTTCAACTCCAATACGTGTTTTAACAATAACGGTCTGTGCCATTTGATCCCTCCAAATCCACTTAAACTTAAATATCTTGATTTCCTCATTAGAAGCTGAGGTGGGAATATGATTTCTTTGTTTGTATATGAACTTCCATCAATTTCGTTATAAGAAACGGGTTTATAGTCATTTTGGCACGCAACGGTTTCTTTGTTGGGTCCACAGGAACAGGGTTTGCCAGTTGAGGGGCAAATAAACTCACCATTTTGAGGTTCTTGTAATGAAACAGAACCTGAACTTGAATCACTTGTGTATAACAAATCATTACTTTTTGCAAAGACTCGAAATGCATCTAGAATCGGTCGATAACCGGTGCATCGACATAAGTTTCCTGCAAGGCTTTCTTCAATTTGTTCTTCAGTAGGAGGAGTTTTGTTAGACCTTAATAATGCATACATAGACATGATAAATCCAGGTGTACAAAATCCACATTGTGACCCGTGACGACTTGCTAATGATTCCTGTATATGTTTTGCAATAAATACATAAAGATGCTAATAAGATGCTACACTTGGTCACTATGAACAATTAGGGTTTCATTTTGCAGAGAAACAGAGATGCTACAATGACTCGCATTATAAATAAGACTAGAAATGAAGATGGGACCCACAAAATGGAATCATTAAAACAGGAAGACAAACCAAAAAAAAACTAAAGAAACTCGACCTGAACAGGATGCAAACCGAATTTGCGATTCCCTAATCCCTCCACTGTCATTACATGAATTCCTTCAACCGAATATGGTGGAGCCAAGCAAGCATTAACTGCTTGGTGCCTGATCAAAATACAAAAAAAATAAAAAAATAATACCACAATTAAAATAGCTTGACATACCAAAATGATCCTATTGGGAACCCACTTCATGTGGGAAATCAATCAATGAATGAATATAGATAAATGGGTATCTAACAAATTTTTTAATTTTTTTTTTTGCTGTGTAAATCACTGAACTATAAGTTTTTTTTTATTTCAACTAATCTAACGTGAACAATCAAGATTAGTCTAACAGAATCATCATTTTGTTGCTAAATAAGTCCCATGTCAACCAGTGACATCAGTGCATCAAAAAAACAAATTAGTTTGTTACGCAGATTAGCAAAACAAATTGAAAGCCTCAATCTTTGTCAAATGACTTGAATTATGAATTTTTTACCATATCATTCAAAAACAGAAAATGGAAAATACATACATGCACATATATAGAGACAGAGAACAAGAGACTCACACGCATTTCTTGGAATTTTGATCAAAGTAAGATACCATCACCGTGCACGCCCCACAACCTCCTTCACCACAGCCTAACTTTGTTCCTGTTAAACCTGCATCTGTATCGCGACAATCGAGGTAACAAAAGAAGTTAGATCATTTTGTTAAGAAAAACATGTATTTGCATAAAGAAATAACAAAATTAAAGAACTTAAAATATCATCAGTTAGAGACAACAAATCAAGTAAAGTAACATGGAGTGGAATTTAAGTAAAGGATGTACATATATATGTACCAGTAACTCTCTATAAACAAATTGAACTCTACAAGCAAGCCTAGAAGCTACAAAAATATACACAGCAAACAGAATAAAGTCTTGCACAAGCATCAATTGCAACATCAATAATCAATTATAATCCAATTTTGCCCCAACGTCATCAGAATCTCATGAACCAGATTAGTATCAGATTCTTAATTTTAACAAAAACATAACGAGTTACTGAACAGTAGATAACATGGAATTGGTTAATCAGATTCCAAATTATGAAAAGTATTAAAGTTGTTATGATGCTGTTTTTACCTCTAAGATACTCGAGTAGTGTCAAGTGGGCCAAACCATCAGGGAGAACTTTACAGACTCCATTAACGTACAAAATAGCATCCTTCGATTCTTCTAGCTCCTCTTCGCTCTTCAGTGACCCCATGTCAACACAAGATCAGTTTATCTGCGGGTATTTCCGAGTGTGATTTTGATTTTACAGATCGAGTTTTGATTGAGAAAATGATAGCTGAAACTGTTTGTGATTACGATTTTGGAGATTAATTTGGCGATTATGTGATTCTGATTTGATCGGAGGACTGCAATCTTCAAATCTTTGGAGATCTGATAGGCGGTTCTGAAAGGTATATTGCTATCTATTATCGTTGCGTCCAAAATAGAAACAAGTTTTATTTTTGCTTCCTGACTTTACTAAGAATTTTATTAGGCTGTGTTCTAAGTTAACTTAAAAAAGAAAAAAAAATGAAATGAGAAGAAATGGGAGGAAAGGAAGTGAAAGGAAAAGAGTGGAAAGCTTTTCTTTTAGTTTCTTTTAAATCGGACGAAAAAGAAACTTAAAGAATTTGGCCTTGTTTTCCTTCTCTTTTCTTTCTCTCCTTAAGTGAAACTCGGGATCACAATATATTTTCTTTTCCTTCTTGTTCCTTCGTTAAATGAAACTCAGGAACATAAATAATTTTTCCTTTCCTTCCAGTTTCTTTCTTATCTTTCCTTAAGTGAACTTGGAAACAGAGCATTAGTGTCTTGACAAAAAGTTATGACTTTTGTTTGTACCCTATAACTAGGAACACTAAATATAAATTAACAAATATCTCGAGTGATAATATTTTTTTTCAAGGTTATACCAAGAGTACCTCTACTATTAAATGAGTCAGATCACTCACACTTGATGAGTGAAGAGAGTCCTCTATATGAGGTGAAGAGTTGGGTCCAAACTCCAAAGGTTCGACTTTTGTTGGGTTAGCGTAAATTAGTTGTGGTATAGATTAGGTCAAGTAGGATAGGTAGGACAACAGTTAGTTCAGAAAAACATATTGAGTTGCGTATTTTTTTCATTGATTTCATATATATTTATCAATCATGTCAGGTTGACGGGTTAAATCATTCATATATTTTTTTCATGTCTTGTTTCAAGTCAAGCTATAAAGAATATTGTCATGTGCAAGTAATTTTTCGGCTGAAACAAAACTAATTTTGTAATCAGTGTCGTTTAAATATTTTTTAATTCAACTCTTATTGCCGATAAACAAAGTTGGTTTAACATATATAGCTCAGCTAGAGGTTAGAAATGTGAATCATTTTAATTGAAAAATGACTTATTAGAACCATCGTTTACCTAATTATCATCATCTTCATCCTCCCAATTAATTGATTAAGAACTGTATGTAAAACAAAATGATTACCTCTAATAGTATCCACACCAAAAAATGAAGCTCAACAAGGTGCTAGCCTTTCAACCACTTTGTATGTTTTAAATAATAAGGTTGAGTTATATCAAGAAGCCGTCTTATAGCAAAAAGGTGTGAAAAGGGTGTCAAACGGACCCCGATTGAGTTCATTCTAACGGCATTGGAACCGTCTCGTCAAACTCTTTCCCGCCCCCAATAAAAGGACAAATTGATTAAAATGTGAGACCTTATATCTAAGAGCTAAGATCTATTGTGTTTTAATTTTTATGTTTCACTTGCATTTTAGAGTTAAGTGTAGCGTGAAAGTATGCAACTGCATTCAGTGGTATAAAGTGCAACCAATTGCTTGTAAAAAATAATCCATATAAATAGAACAAATATTTAAATAATTCACGTACAACTTTTAAGGTAAACTTAAACTCAGCAGTCTGTATTTCTTATCCTGTGAACAAAACTTCAACAACAAACAAGAATGTAGCCAATAGTTATAGGCGTAACGGTTAAATTAAAGATATGAATCGTACTCCTCAATATG
>WOUH02000039.1:4820890-4832318 GCA_009936405.2 Stevia rebaudiana
TACCAAGGAAGCATATTCCTTGTGAATCCTTTCTATCTTGATTAGGCAAATCGAACTTTTTTGCAAGCTTGCGAACTACATCCTGATAAAAAAAATAAAAAAAGATGATTAATTTATAGGATTATAAGTTCCCCATACATACACAGGTGCATTTACTGAAAAGCATACTTACCTTTGGAATACAACCAAGGGGAAGTACAAGTCTTTTAAGCTGATCCTGTGACAGATATGAAAGAAAGTAGGTCTGATCCTTCACCTGAAATTACATACAAATAAACCAATAACAGAAAATCAAGAAGATTGTATAATTTCATGTAAATTATAAGTTAAAGGTGGCAAAATGGGAGATTTGTATAACCACTGGTATTTTTTAGCGCACGGCTGGTCAATTTGCCGACCCATTTATGATTAAATAAATAAATAAATAATTTGTTACATGTGAGTAATAAATTATATATGAGTTCGATGATCATCCAATATTTTTAGCCAACATGACTCGGGAGGTTTAATGCATTTTAACACATTTTGGACTTTTGATCCATTTCCTCTTTAGTTAAATCTTTTACCTTAATTTATTTGAGAAGTTAGAGATATAGCTTAACCCATATTGACCCATTTGTATATAAGTGGTTGCCACCTCTAATATTCAAAGGGTAAAACAGATAACAAGTGTAACTTTACCATGTCCTTTGAAAGTTCCAGAAACGACAGCGAATTGTTTTCGTTTGTAATGGTGTGAACAACCTTTGCATAATGTCCAGAAGCAACATAATCAAAATCCATGTTACTTATGGCATCCATGAATGCACCTAGAAATCAGAAGTGAAATTTAAAGAAAATTTCAACAATTGAGGAGCAAATCAAGCAGCATGATTAACAAATTTACACACCAAATTTGATTCTTGTGTTGCATAGAACATCGGGGTTAGGGGTACGCCCACATTTATACTCTTCAATAAGATAAGATACCTGCAACATGAAGCAATAAGTTACATTGGTAACACAGCCTGCTAAGAGGAAATTACTACAACAAAGAAATCTAAATCCATTCACATTTAGGAAAACAACCATTAATTCAGCATTTGGAAGCTGTCATCCTTTATAATGTGACGTGAAGAGTTAAAACCATATGTGCAGAATATTTATCTGTTGTTTTGATTATTCGCCATGTAATAATACTTCATTTATGTTCACTTAATTCGGAAATAATAACAAAAAAATATTAAAACTTTCAAAAAACAACATGATTTTTCAGCTGTATGCTATTGTGTCCAACTTGTTGAAAACAGAAGAAGTCATGCCAAATGCATCTCCATTTCAGCAAAAAAAGATCAAAACCAAAAAAACATTTCAAATCATAGAATTTGGTAAAAAGAAAAAAGTGAAGGTTTTAAACATGTGCAGCTTGAGTGATGATCAAACTGGATAATATCTTGGTCAGGGTTGAAGCGGGTCACACCAGTTTAGCTCAGCATACTTTTTGTCCCAAAATCTTATTTCTTCTCACACAAATTAGTGGGCCAAATATCATAACAAAACTATATTACTTTAAATACTAATACGATTTTTTTATAAGGTTTCATGCACCCCTAAAAGTACATGTTAGAAGACATTTGCCCAGTTTCCTTAAAGCATCTTATTATTTTACCACAGTGAGATAAAACATAACACAAATCGACCCATTTAATGCCCAAAAATTGGAAGGTAAACAGTAAGACACCAAGAAATCACAAGACGATGAGAATGTGAGACGATGCATCTAGAGGGCTGTTACCACTTTATCCCAGTATTCATCTGTCAAATGTACAACTTCCAGTGGCACGTCAACCTGTAGCAAATTGTAAAAGTTAATTGATATATTTCCCTCTTTACTGATTTATACATTCATCAAACTTGGAAGAAACAAAGTAAAAAACAAAAACAGGGATTTGTGTGACAGATCCATGATCAAATCAAGAACTTTAACTCTCGAGCCGAAAACTCGAACGATTTAAGACCTGATCGAAATTTGAAGACGAAATAAGTTCCAAATTATACAAGAATAAGAGAGTAACCTGATTGCAAACAGCTTCTGCATACTTTAAATCGGCTTCCCATGGACATTGGGACCAAAAATTTTCAAAATCTTCCTACATAAAAGTTCAGTATCAGAACTAGTAGGGTAATTCGGTAAGAATACAGACATATCAATTCAAAACAGCGGCTAGGCATAAGAAGCTTCAAATGCACCAACACTGTCTGGTTTTAACTTAAATTGCCATGAAAATCAAAATTAAACATCTGAAATGGAGCCTATAGGAACACTGCAGGTCTGCAACCACCTCACTTACTTCATAACTTGAATTTGAAATATAAACAGAATGACTACTGAACTAGAGTTACATTCGACGTTGAAACCAGAAACTATCGTCATAGACCTAAATAGTAATTTATAAATGCAAACTAATGTGCAATCAAAAATCAAAACAGGTACGCACTTGGAACCAGATTTTGAGGTAGAAAGCAGTGCAGGAATGTCCAGCGGCGTGAAGGAGACGAAGCGCAACGCTGCTATCAACACCGCCGCTGAGAAGAACTGCCACTTTGAGCGGGCGCTTGCTGTTGGGCATCGAACACGATAGATAGCTGCGGTCCATATCAAGTACTTGATCGTTCGAGATTTGAGGAGCCGCTGTTGATGATAGTGAACGAGGTGTGTTGATGGATAAGATTGGTCTGACTACTCGACACTGGCTTTGTTGAATTATGAACCGGATTGGCGGTTGAAGGGAGTGACGGAAGAAATGACTGAGAGGTGGAGGGTGGAGCTTGGTGGTGGGGTGAAACAGAGCAACCATTGTTTTTTTGAGCATCGTTTCACTCTTTCACCGAGCTTTTGCTCCGAAGATGATTACCGCCGGACGGGAAGATAACTTATCATGGGTTATTCACACTTTGGCCCATGTACTTTAGTTTGTTATGTTTTGCTCGAAACACAAGAGGACAAAAAAGTATATTTCTCGTTTTTTATTTTAACCATATTTCTGAAATTTATAAACCTTTTGTTACACTGTCTTCATCTTTATTAAAAAGTTTTAAGTTTTTTTATACAAATTATCTATATATAAAGAACACAATTTACGATATATGTAATATATGAAAGATAAAATAAAATAATAATAAATTAAGTGCCTAAAATTGGAATATTGAGAGAAATGGAATAGAGGTTTAGACAAAAAAAAAATTTATTAAATTATAGAGATAGCGTTAGATGTCGGGATCACGGGATGTAAATGCTCTTATAGTAGTAATTATACAAAAGGCTTATCGAATAGTGTCAATGGCCCACCAAATCATCCGCAAATTACCCTTTTCCCCGTCATTGACATCCCCGTTGAAACCATGTGTCCGCTAAAGACTATATAACACTATACCTGTGATTTGTTCATTGAAAGACACTTTTTTCATACTTGGTGGCTTTAACTGGGACAAAAGTTCACCAAACCCGCGTGGATAAAACCTCATCCCGATAACTAACATTCATGTGGCCAAACCTGTCCAAATACGCTTAACTGACTGTATTTTAGGGAAGGGAAGCCATACGACCACCACAAAAACAACGATGCACTGCATTGATACCTCTACAAATTACATTGTACAACTCAAATAACGGCTGTGTGGTGGTCTCATGCCTTCCTTTAGACAAAATCATTTCACAGCCCTTATAAACGATAAATGTGCTTAGTCTGAGGTAGTTCCATGACTTCCTTTCATTAATTCTTACACTATTTACTTGTTTAATGTTGTTCTTTATCCATCTTTTATGTGTAGGTTCAGTGTGTTTGCTTATGATTAGGTTTGTGGGAAAAAAAATTCAGTCCGTTACTGTTTGTAAGTCTTATAAGATCTATCTTGCTTATGGACCAACAAAAAGGTTTAATGTGTTAAACTTATGCCTTAAAAGCATAATGGTAAAACTACAAGTTAAAAACAAAGACGTATGTCTTGAATGCATAATGGTAAAATGATGAGTTAAAACCCAAGACTATTTAACTAATACATAACTACACTTTAGGGGTAATAGTTTATAAATAACACTTTATTGCAACGTGAGTTAAATCACATGGAGTGAAGTAGGATTTATCAAGGAATTTAACTCAACTAGAAACGTTGCCTAGATGTTTGGGTCAAAATGTCACCCTACATGAGAGGTTGACTAACTCAAAATTTTCCATTTTTTTAACTCATGAAATATCAACACCTACGAATGATGAGTTTTAAGTTTTGATAGAAATTAAAAAAAAAAAGGTTATTTTGAAAAATAATAAGTAGGAAAAATATAAATTTCAGACCACTATATGTTTCTTTAGAAAAATTGTTTCATTAGAAAAATTCATAATACATAAAATAATTAGTCACTATTTTTAACTCACTATTTAATTACACCGATGAATTAATTTTGACTTGGGACATTGATATATGAGTTTCAAATCTTGTAAAAAACGATTGCATGTGCAATTTCCTTTAATGGGGATAAAGTGTACCTCGAATAGAGGTAGTCGGTTCAACCTAAGGAGAAGACAAACTTTACGGTTGCATCAAATTCCCACTTATTTGGGGGTATGACTTGACTACATTGTTAATCTACCGATGACTAACACGTGAGATACTTTAGTTCAAAAATAAAAAATTAAAGGGTAAGTTACAAAACAAATTTGAGGCAGACAATATTCCACCAATTAGAGAAAGACGAAATGCCCGTCAAATGCCCATTTATTTCCAAATCACACTAACGCCGTTATCAACACGCGTTGGTGCGGCGCGTATGACATTCGCCGTCGTCCGACGACCATGCCAGGCTCCGCGTCGTCGACTCACCGCCCTGAGGGTTTAATCGAACGCCTTCGATCCGCCGCCGCAGACGGCGGAGATGCCAAATTAAAGGTCCTCAGGGAACTTAAGAACCAGATTATCGGCAATCGAACGAAGAAGCTCTCGTACATCAAGCTCGGTGCCGTCCCCTTCGTCGTTTCAATTCTCTCATCGGCTTCTTCTACGTCCGATTCCATTATCGTCCAGTGTGCGGCTACCATCGGCAGTTTTGCGTGCGGCGTTGATTCCGGTGTTAAGGCCGTTCTAGACGCCGGAGCTTTTCCGCGCCTTATAAATCTCCTTTCGCATTCGAACGAAAAGGTATTATTAAATCGTTTAAAAGCTTTACGAACATGATTTTCTCAACCATTATTGTTTTTGATTCGTCATTACCGTGGCATAATGATAGAACTAGCCTTGTAACGCTAGAAATTAACGTGACTTATTGATTAGGTGTAGGTTCGCCTGCAAGTCTGCAACTCAGGATCCTATTAGATTATTAGTTTTGCTGACTATGAGTATATCATTGTTCATCCCAGAGCTTAATTACACCACAATGCTAAATGCAGTTTGTAATTTCAATTAGATTGGCAACAGAGGAAACAATATGCTGTGCCTGTAAAACCGCCCAGCTGACATAAACCAGTGATATAATAAAGAATTTGAACTGGATCATGATGTTTGGAATGTGTAAACCTTTGGTGGCTATTGGCTAATGATTTACATTGAATATTTTTCCTATAAATATTTTAAATTGATAAATGTATTTCTCATGCCAACATAAGGATGGAAAACCTAAGGGACTTTCGTTGTACTTAAATTAAAATCACACAACAATCAATACCCTTTGATCTAGAACAGTAACATAGATAGCTACACCAATTCGCAATTTATTCTTAATCTCTAATATTATGATTTTGCGCCTAATTGGGGTCATAATTGCAAACTGATACGCTGCATATGGAAAAAATAGGCTATATCAGACAAACTGACTTTATTTTGAGGTGAAATATCTGGGCCTAATTTAGGTTTTTTCGAATGGTCTGATATTTACACGGCCTTAATGTTTATGATATGAATTAGTAAGATGAACCTAAATGATACCACCTACATCGATTAACCCTTCTTAATATATTTGAAACATCGGATTTTTAAATCGGTGGCTAGTTGTAATTGTCTAATTGAAAATGACATCAGTCCTGAAACCAAAATTCAGATACATTGTTTACTTCTACTTATCATCACAAAATCCAACAATATAGGATACATCCTATAGCCTGATCCCTTTTGCATAGTATCTTTTGTACGTTTATGATAACAAATTTCATATGCAACTATAACTGAAACAACTATTGCATAAATATGTTCATACTTGTTACATTCACTTGAGTCAAGGCATACGTAAGAGTTAGAATTTATCATGCAGGTTGTAGATGCAGGTGCTCGTTCCCTTAAAATGATATATCAATCAAAAGTGGCACCTAAGTACGACTTTTTCCAAGAGAAAAACGTGGAATTTATTTTATCCTTGTTAGATAAGAACAATGAAAATTTAATTGGACTTGGTGCAAGTATTATAACACATTCTTGTGAAACAAATGACGAGCAGAAGATACTGGCTGATGCTGGAACTTTAAAAAGACTTATCAACCTTCTAGAAGGCACCACAAGCCAAAGAGATGCCAGTTTAGAGTCATTTGCTACAATCATTAAAGAAAACCCGCAAGTTATTTCTGAGTTTGTGGGACCTGAAAATGGTAGGACGTGGGGTACTTTAATTGAGTTGACAAAAGATAGGTATCCAAGAACAAGATTGCTTGCATGTATGTGCTTAATTTCAATTAAAAATGCTGTTCCATCTTATCTACAATCGTTGGGAACCAGAACCAAATTGATACTAATATTACTTGAACTTATTGATGATTCTGGTCAAGTGGGAGATGAAGCATTGTTTTCTTTATCTAGT
Source organism: Stevia rebaudiana (assembly GCA_009936405.2). Classification (NCBI taxonomy): domain Eukaryota; kingdom Viridiplantae; phylum Streptophyta; class Magnoliopsida; order Asterales; family Asteraceae; genus Stevia; species Stevia rebaudiana. The sequence goes on from WOUH02000039.1 coordinate 4,827,708, forward strand.
TTTATAGCAAATGAAGAGGGTCTACAAAAACTGGCTTTCGAGGCGAATACAATTGACAAACTCTGTGACCACATGCAAAAGGATTTATTACAACCCAAACGTCTTGAGGGAATGTTAATGACATTGGCTAATCTATGCTCGAATCTGGAATGTTGCAGATCTGATCTTTTACAATCACCCAAGGTTTTTTCTAACGTTTTGAATCTTTTTTCATGTCAATTCGCTTATATTATTTCTTACTTGTCTAACGTTGCTTAACAGCTGCAAACCATAAACATCATAACTGATGCTCTTAGTCATACTACTATGGATGTGCGTGTTGCTGCTTGCATATGTTTGAAAAATATCTCTCGCTCAGTTAAGGTTTGTAGTTTCATACTTAACATAGTATATTGTATTAAACTATGTTGTCGATCTTTTCTTGAACCCTATATTTTTTCAGTATTTAAGTGCAGGCCATTTTATGACAGAAGCAATTATTATACCGCTGATTCAGCTTCTATATGACACTTCTACTTCTGTTCAGGTACATTATAACTTTAATTCAATTAATGGGTTATTTTTTAGCGCTTTTTCCAGTTATCAGATGTGTAACATAGAAGTCACTCTCATCTGGTATTGACCACGGTTATATGGTTGACTGGATTAATTTGCAGGTTGCTGCACTGCGCACCATCAGTAATTTGGTGATTGATTTTACAATGCACAAGTCTATTTTTGTACAAAATGGAGGTGTGAAACATCTCGTTGAGCTGTCAAAATCTATGGATTCAAGAGTTAGGTTAAATGCAGTACGCGCTTTGAGAAACTTGATGTTTCTTGTGGACAGCAGGTGTAAAGAAGGAATATTTCTGGAGCTCAGAGCATTGTCATTAACAAGCCTTGTTTCTGGTAATCTAATTCTGACTCATAGAGGTGAAAAATGGGCTTATTAAGTGGATCTGGTAACAAGTCAAAATGGGTATTTTTTTTATACGAGTTTGGGTAGACTCAACTGACTTTATGTCCAAAACTTGTAATTGTTCAATGTGTCAAGTATGCTTTTCAAGGTCATATGTGTTAACATTAAGCTAAGTTATTAAATGAATAAATATATGAAATTTTATGCTCTAAAGATGCAACAGTCAACCCGTTAGAGATAAAGAATACGTGTTTATAAATAAATTTCTGACTTGTAACAGATCCTAGTGCTTGTGTACAAGAGCAAGCTTTGGGCCTCATTTGCAACCTTATTAATGGGCCTGTGGACTCTATTGATTATGTCTTCACTGAGGATGCCCTTTTACTGAATGCTGTTGGAAGACAATTATGGAGTGCTTCAAAACCTGAAGTTTTGATACAGGTTCCACTGAATCTTGTGTTTCAGATGACTCTAATCATCAAAATTGGATATTAAAGAGATACAAAAAATGGAGTACCATATGCTACTTCTTTTATGTCTACTTTTACGATCCATTTTGTTTATAATGAATTGTAAACCTGGTAATTATGATTAGAAATGGCCATAAAATTAACCTGGATCATTCCATTTATAATTTCTTTTGGTCCGAAATTCTATTTTTAAAATTGGTTAATCTAACGGACATCTTTTGAATAGAGTATGTTGAGTATCAAATCTTTATGGAATTACTCTCTTGTTTGAAGAAACTGATGAAAAGTATTTGATTTTGTGTAAGGTGAAATATATTATTGTCAGCTTATAAACATATGTTTTGAACAGGGAATGTATGTCATGTGTAATGTGGCATCTGGAAAAGAGTTCCAAAGAGAAGCAGTTATGAGTCAAATTCTCCCAGAGTCGAGTAATAATAATGATACGCGATCGATAATGGTGCGTATGTTGCAAAGTGATGTTGCACAATTAAGAACAGCTGCTGTCTGGACTATAGTCAATCTCACCATTCCAACAGGAGCTGGTGCATTAGAGCGTGCACTCAAATTTAAAAATGCTGGTATCGTTTCTCAACTGAAGAACATGGCCAATGATCCATGTTTGGATGTTAAGGTTGGTTTCTTTTTTCCCATTTATTTTTTTATTTAAAAGAAAAAAGAAACAATATTTTTAAGCATTTAAAAATCTGTGTTTTCCCCCCTTGCATATTCTGGCCAAAAAAAGTGTTTTAATCCGCCTAAACTCTCTACTTTCCATCTTAAATTTTGATATATTCATAATTGCATCAATTACACAATTTATGTATGTGAAAGTTTATCGATTGCTTTTTAGCTTCAATTCGTCAAACGTTGTTGCATTATTCTGTATCATCTTTTGCAGCTTCGTGTAAGAACAGCACTTGGACAAACAGTGATATTTGGGGATTTCTCTACATGAACTTTGGTATATTCAACTGCCGACTTCTGTTATGGCATGCCCACATCAAGATTGATTGGCAGTTGACTATTGTTGTAATGTTTAATAATTCAGGTGTTTTTATATTACTTTTGTTAAATTAAATCATTAATGATTACCAGTTTTGTTTGGAAATTATATTTTTGTGCATACATGGACCAAGCAACTAACAGATTATCCCTTTGCCATCTTTGTAATATGCAACAGGAGTTGGAATCTTTTCATTCCTTTATCTTTGTAACTTGATTCTAAACCTACCAACAATGTTTTCAAACTCGGTCTGAAATAGAAATAAACTGGTTTAGTAGGGTTTTAAGTGTGAATTTTAATTCAAGATTTTGAATGGAACCATGTGACAAGTACCTCAAGATGAAGGATATCCTGCTAAATTGATTCGTGAATAGAGTTATTGGAAAGTCATTAAAATCTTTCACCATTGGGCTCTCGCTTTAAAATCAAAACTACATTGGGCTCTCATAAAAGTGCAAGATAACCAAGAATGCTCATTTCTATTGGAAGAACACTTTAAAAATTTATATTTTTTTTTTTTATCTTTCTGTATCTGTTATTTTTGTTATTAGTTTGCTTGGATTATTTCGATTCAGCTTTATCAATTAGCTCTCTTTTAGTTTGGTTAAATCACTGCGATGCGTCGTATCCGACCCGGGGGGTCTCTCTGTGAGCAGCCTCTTTATCCCATTAGGATAGGGTAAGGTTTGCATTCATCTCGCTCTCCTCGTACCCTACTGTTTTATTGAGATTTTACTGGGTAAGTAAGTAAGTTAGTTTGGTTCATATATGTTTTCATGGCAATTTATTTCATAGGGTATAAATACAATAACTACAAAAGACAAGTTAACCACGACATATCTAGTTAGGGACTATATCCTACTGGTCCCACATGATTTTTTTTGAGAAAGTTTTGAGTTTGAGTCTCTTGTAGCAATATGTTTTGAATTGAGGTTTTGTGACAACACGCAAATTCCAGTAACTATTCTCCAACGTTAAACGTACATATTATATTATTACGTGAACTATTATCTATTATCTTGAAACCTTTGTGAACTATGATTTTAAACTACGACTTGTGGACTATTATTTTTAAACTACAACAATAAATAAACCTCTCGACCAACAAACTATTCGAATAAACAATCAATCATTTAAAACTAAGCTGGCTTTATAACTGCATTAACAGTTTTAGTTTTATTTTAAATGGGTCCATTTACTTCCATGTATTTTTTTTTTAAAAGCACAACAAATGATCATTTAACCTCCATTCATTCGAAGAGCCAAGCACCCAATTTAAACAACCTTTTTTTTTATTATTATTTGAACAACACACACCACCATCACAATCTTCGTTCGAAGAGCACTAATCATTTCCACTCATACGAAGACCACCAAAATTTAATAAATAATCCATTTAACCACTACTCCTACATTCGAAGAGTCCACCATTCGAATAGCCTACTCTTCTTTCGAACAACACACATCATCTCATTCGAAGACCACATTAATTCGAACACCCACCCATCTCATTCGAACACCCTTTCTTACTTAAACAATAATAAACCAATCATTCAATTGTACTCCTTAAACCATTCGAATAAGAATCCCACCATTCGAAGACCACATCACATTTGAATACCACTCTTCGAACAAACTTTCCATTTTGAACACCATTATCTCGTTCGAACAGCCCCTATTCGAATAGCCAACCCCTTTCATTCGAACGGCCACAATTCTTTTTAACCAATTCCTCATTTGAATAACACTCCATTCGAACACCCTCCATTCGAATAGCCACCACCTTAATTGAATAGACAATCCATTCGAACATGATCCTTTTGAACAGATACCTAACAAAGTCAAGATCTGGATAAGAGGAAATCTGAAATGTACGTGTAAAATCTAATAAAATAATAAGAGAACCATAACCTTATCCTGATCCAAATCTACTATAAGTATGGAACCAATATCAATCCATCATTCACACAAACTCATTATCACTTTTCTTATACACGGCAGAGACTTTTTCTCCACCACCTTTCTTCTTATTTTAACCTTCAAAGCATTATCATACAACCTCTCCTTTTCATTTATCCTCAGATCCTTAAGTATTATTATTCATACAACCTTCCTTGATCACAACACAACCACCATGGAGTCTTGTTCTTGAGTTCAAGTGGAAGATCTTTTGATTCTTGAAGATTCTCGCCTTCTCCCTACTTATTTTACGTAAGGAAATCCTTTGTTAAACT
>WOUH02000039.1:4841937-4853693 GCA_009936405.2 Stevia rebaudiana
CGATGAAATCGATTTCTCCTCGCCGCCGGCCTAGGGGGGCGGTGTTCCCGCTGACCCCCGCCGAAAATCATCACCCCACTCATTCATCGGGGCTACCGCTACGTGTGGTCTAATTTTAAGATACTTTGCATTTAATTAAGGACATATATGGCTAGCTATTATCTCATGATTTACTGCAACATCTGTCTGACAGTTTAAAGAAAGCGTTGCACAATTTGCTCAAGAGCATATCGCTCCTCACGCAGAAAATATAGACAGAACAGATAATTTCCCGAAGGTTTGGACATTTTTTAATTCATGTGTTGAAACATTTATGCTAAATAATAAAAACACAAATTAATTTTTGTTGTGTTTATTTTATGATTCAGGATGTAAACTTATGGAAATTAATGGGCGACTTTAATCTTCATGGACTTACGGTTCCAGGTGGGTCAAAGATGACATTCTTATTAAAAACTAGCTAATTTAATTTTGTAAACCAACAAGTCAATATCGACCACTTAATGCTATAATGGTAAAAGACTAAGTAGTTTAATTGCCGAGAGGTAGCTCTCTTGACCTAGTTTCATATATATATCAGCTTTTTGGTTCTAGTTTTATCAAGAGCAAAAAGCTTTAGGTTAATTAAGACAGATCGAGTATTTTATAGTGATGAGTCTAGCTCCTCTTAAAAGGTACATGGGCTTAAGTTGCGTGTTTGTCTCCTCCAGCAATACATTAGCAATATGGACATGTATATTTTTTTATGCGACGTATATTGGAAAAGTAAAAAAAAATAGTAAATAGAATTATATGGCAAAAAAAAAAAAAAAAAATTGAACTGTTGATTTTTGACTTTCATAATTTGTAATTTTACCAAAAATAATAAAAAGATTTTTATTTTAAATAAGATAAATATGTATAGACATAGAATGTTGGAAAAAAATAGGTATAATTTCATATTTCATATTTGTGTACAAGACAAAAACAAAAGTCCATACATATTTCATATATATTTAGCTTGTACGTTTTTAGTAGATGCAGTACGTTTTTCATGTTTGTTAGTGGGTCATGCATGTTTCTACGTAGAATTGAAGTAGGAGCAGTTTAATTATGTTTCAGTTTCTTGCTTTTATATATCGATCTATCGTGTAATGTTAAACACTTTGGTGTGTGAAGTAGCAAGATCTCAGTTGGTATTATTGTGCTTTGAAACCAATTCACAAACTGGTATCAGAGCTAGGCTGTGAGAGTTAAACACAAATCGATTAGGCAGGGTTCATGGCAAATAACAGAGAAGCAGCTGGTATTTTCAAAGGAGAGGGTTACGAGCACTGCATGAGAACTATTCGATCTCATGTCGATCACATGATCTCGTAGAAGAAGGCCGGGTACAATCCAAACGATGGTGATAGGGTTCGGTACAGACGAAAGGATGCAAAAGCACTTTCCTTTATCCAACAGGCCGGCAATCCATGATGATGTGTTTTCGTCGGCTACTACTTCTCGACAAGCATGGACGTACAGAATATAAAGGAAACTCGATCTAAAGTTAAGATGGTCAGGAGGAGGAACCACAAGCTCAAGCTGCTGTCGAGGAGGAGGAAGAAGATGAAGATTACCGTCTCTTCATGGTGGTTGATCATGAGAAAGTTGGACCAAGGGGAGGTTCAAGATGAGGATGATAAACGTACAGTTCATGGCGGTAGGTCATGAAGAGGTAACAGGAAAAACAATTTGGTTTTTAGACACATGACAGGTAAGAAACCCAGCAACTTGATGAATCTAAGAAGGTTGATGTTAAACTTGGAAATGGGAAAAGTATTAAGGTACAGTGGATTTACTATCCAATGATGGAGATTATTGAAGATCATAAGAAATCTGGAAGAGTCGTGAAAGTAGTTGAAATGACTGGCAACAACATGTTTCCGGTTGATGTCAACGCTAAGAAAAATGGAGACAATGCATTGGCGGTGCAAGCTAAAGTGATTGCATGAAGATATGGGCATCTACATGAAAAAGGGCTTAAGAAATTGCATGAAGATCGAATGGTATTGATAAGTGGCCAATTTGTGTAATGGGCAAGCAGTCACGAAAGTCATTTCCTAAGCAAGCATGGAGAGCCTCGATCTCGTGTGTTAGAATTGGTTCATACCGATTTATGTGACCACAAAATCTCTGGGGGGAAGTGTATATTTTATGCTGTTCATTGATGATTTTAGTCGAATGACACCGGAACAGAATGGCCGGCGTGGTGGAACGAAAGAATCGTTGAGATGGCTAATCTTTTTGATGCATTTCAACAAGTCACTAACGTTCATACTTAACATTGCATATGGTTAAATTAATGGTTTGCTAACGTTCTGTTATATATGTGATGTTGTCCCATATGCTCGCTATGCTACTATGGGATATATATATAATTAGCTAGCTATTGAAACGTAATATGTGTGTAATTTATTTATTATAGTCGAATACGGAGGACTAAACCTTGGGTACGTGTATCAATGTATCGCTTTGGAGGAGATTAGTCGTGCATCGGCATCAGTTGGGGTATCTTATGGTGTCCATTCCAACGTCTGCATTAATCAATTGGTAAATAAATTAAACTTCAAACTAATTAGTCTTGCGTTGCGGGCTTAACTTTGTTTTTATTATTCATGAGTTGCCCTTAATTAAACATGTTTTTGTTCTTCTTGTAGGTGAGGCATGGAAATGCCGACCAGAAGCAAAAATATCTGCCAAAGGTTACTTGCCTTGAAATTTTAAGCATTGGTTCTAATATTTTAATATATATATATATATATATATATATATATATATATATATATATATGCATGCTTTTGATTCTCATATTTTACTTTTTTACTAAAGCTAATCAGCGGCGAGCATGTGGGAGCTCTCTCCATCAGTGAGCCAAATGGTACCTAATTTAATTAATTTGCTTCTTTTATCAAATAAATGGCCGGGTTTAAATTAAGGAGCTAACTTGGAAAGCCAGTTTCATCTCCTGGTTTTAGATTAAGTTCACTATTTCCACAAATATATATATATATATTATATAATTATAGTTATGAGAGAGTAATTAATTGGTTTGATTTTGAGTAATGTTTTGTTTACGTGTACACTTCCAGCTGGGTCGGATGCTGTTAGCATGAGAACCAAAGCTGATCGTGTTGATGGCGGTTATATCCTAAATGGGACCAAGATGTGGTGCACCAACGGATATATGGCGGATACCTTTGTAATTATATATATAACTTTAATATATTTGGATCATTAACTTTTAAGTTGGTCAAATTAAATAACTTGATTATCCATCAGGTGATTTATGCTAAAACAGATGTTGCTGCTGGACCGAAAGGGATAACATCATTTATCGTTGAGAAAGGATCACCAGGGTATATTCCAATTCCTTGCTGATATAATATATATATATATATATATACTCATGCAAATTGAAAATTGTTTGATTTTTGTTTTATATGTAAATATGAACTTTTTGTATGTACAGATTCAGTGCTTCTCAAAAGCTGGATAAACTTGGAATGCGTGGTAGTGGCACGTAAGTATATATCATATAATGTGATCAAATTCATGCCCTTAATTGATGGATTTAACAATTAATATTATATTATGAATCTGATCAGATGTGAGCTTGTTTTGGAAAATTGTTTTGTTCCAACAGAGAATGTTCTTGGTGAAGAAGGAAAAGGTAGCAATTGACGGACATCATAGATATATATATATATATATTTCTCTGACTTATTTAATTCTTCAATATATATATATATATGGTTTTAATTTTTAAATTTGATATACATACATACATATATATATATATATAATAATAATAATAATTTCAGGAGTTTATATCATGATGTCGGGTCTAGATATAGAGAGAACTGTATTGTCAGCTGGACCAGTTGGTATCATGCAAGCATGTCTTGATATTGTTGTTCCTTATGTCACCCAAAGAGAACAATTCGGCAGCCCCGTTGGGAAGTTTCAACTTATACAGGTGAAATAATCATAATTAATCAATATATATACATGATCGAGACTCAAGGTATATTATATTATATATATTAAAACAAAACAAAACAAAAAAACATTTGAACTAATCACTAATCAGAAGATATCAGAGAAATATTCCAATAAGACCTAAAATTCTTGTAACAATTATACCAACAGGGCAATTAACCACACCATTGTATATATACGTTGACATACATCAGTTTATATGCTTTGAAACAGTTTGTTTTCAAAAGAATAATGGTAATACTTAACTCCATATAAAGATGAAATTAAAATACCTAATTTTGTAGCATATAACCAAAAATAAAATAAAATAAAATAGTGATGCATAAAGATATTTTAAACAAGTTTTCAATAGTTGATTATTCATCAAATAGCATTTTGTCACATTTTTTTAGTATATTGAGACTTTTTAACGGTTCCCAATTCTATATATATACGTGGATATATTGTTATAAATAATAAGTAAAATATTTTATGTAAACAGGGTAAGCTTGCAGACATGTATGGTGATTTGCAGTCTTCGAGGTAGTATAAATGAAAGCAAACATAAATTCTTTGTTCAATACGTATGTTATTAATACTTATCTTAGTTAATATATCATGTTACAGAGCATTTACATATTCTGTTGCTAGAGATTGTGACAATGGGAAGATCGATCCAAAGGTGCAAATATCTATTTTTTCTGTTTGATCATTTACGTCCAAACCAACCTGGTGAGGAAGAATACCTCCCACCGGAATCGCATTGGACGCAAATTACGGACTGGAATCGCATCTATAAAATAGTTTGCGACCCCAACCCCAACCAATCTGGTTGTAAAACAGTCCCAAAGTTATGACTTATAAAATTTCGTCACAAAGCCTTTACAAGAACTCAGTTTTCTAGTGGTTCGATAAAATACTTGTATGCATGCATTCTTAAACCCAATAATTGTATCTTTTTAAGGATTCGGCTTCGGTTATACTTGTTGCTGCTGAAAGAGCTACCCAAGTTGCTTTGAAGGTCCCACCGATTAATTAAACTTTTCCACTCGTGTTTTAAAAATGAATTACCTAAAATATTTTTCATCAATGTCAGGCAATTCAATGCTTGGGAGGCAACGGGTATGTGAATGACTACCCGACGGGTCGATTACTTCGTGACGCTAAGATGTATGAGATTGGTGCCGGAACTAGTGAGATCAGAAGAATGATTATTGGTCGTGAACTCTTGAAACAACAATAATCACAATATCATTGTTTGCTTGATTGGTTTTTACTAAACTGTTGTTGCAAGTTAAGATGCATGTTTGTGCATGTGTAACATTGAGTGATCATTAGTAGCTAAATAATCAATGTTTCTTCGTGGTTGCATCAGTATTAGATTATAAACATCCATCTTGATGACCGAGGCTTCTGAAGAAGAGTCGGTTAATAACAATCGCTGACTACAAATACTTAGACTTTCTCACATTCAACTATGTCGGTTAGCTCGTTTGCTTTATTTTAACCAATTTGCACTTATTATTTTAGTTCACTGATTTAAACATGGGAAAACTGGATTATTTCTATTTTTTAATAATGGCTTTTGGTTTAACTAATTTCTATATGATATCTATTTATCTTTTACTACAATTTATAATATGTATTTTCTTAGGATGTAGGTGTTACTTCTTATAGTTTATGAAGATACAATTATTATTAGATACATTTTAACCATTGACATGTGGGATATTACAACATTATACCCACTAAGCCAAATCCTACCCATAACAAATAGTTTATGAAGATAGAATTGATTTTCTTATTTATTTCTCATTAAAGAGTTCACGCCCAATAATCATTCTTCGGATCTCACTTGTTCCAGCACCAATCTCATATAATTTGGCATCGCGTAGAAACCGACCAGTCGGATACTCATTCACATATCCATTGCCACCTAGGCATTGAATTGCCTGCAAATAAAAGTAAAAAAATAATTTTTTATATATAAAAACAAAAAGATACGATGAAATCGAGATATTGGTTAGTTTTGACCTGCAGAGCAACTTGGGTGGCTCTTTCAGCAGCGAAGAGTATAACTCCAGCACAATCCTGTAAGCACACGAGTCAATGCACAAATCGCAAACATGTTACATTGATAAGCTACAAAATGCACCTTTGGAACGATTATTCCATTGTCACATTGTCTTGCAACAGAGTACATGTACGATCTGCAAAAATGTTGTTGATTATTTGTTAGTAAACATGGACACGCGTGGGTTATGGAGTCAAGTTCTACGTACCTTGAAGACTGCAAAGATGTATACATGTCTGCAACTTTTCCCTGTTTTCACAAGTTTAAACAATCTAGTTTATTGCAATACTTATATTTAATTAGTGAGTGATGATATTTAAAATGTTACTAATAACCTCCATAAGTTGAAACTCCCCAATGGGACGATTGAATTGTTCTCTTTGGCGAACATAAGGAAGAACAACATCAAGACATGCTTGCATGATGCCAACGGGGCCCGCTGACAGTACAAGTCTCTCTATATCCAAACCAGACATCATCACATAAACTCCTGAAATTTAATATGAATATTCAAATATGAGTATACCAGATATAAATTTATCTTTCTTTATAATGGTGATACCTTTTCCCTCTTCACCAAGAACATTCTCATTAGGAACGAAGCAATTCTCAAATACAAGCTCGCATCTGAGATTTTGTAACAATCAAATGGTATTCTAAGTAAAGAAAGATTAGGATTATATGATTAACTTTAATTTAATGTGATCATACGTGTCACTTCCTCGCATTCCAAGTTTATCCAACTTTTGAGCAGTGCTGAACCTGCAATACAATTACAATTACAATTACAATTACAATTACAATTACAAATATAGATATATGATTTTGCAAAAAAGTATTTTAGTATGTTTTTCCACAATGGGAATAGGGGATACCCGGGCATCCCTTTCTCAATAATAAACGCAGTTATCCCTTTCGAACGTGAAGTGACATCTGTTTTAGCATAAACCACCTGATGAAAATAATTAATATGTTAACAAAAATAAAAAATAAAATTGAATGAATTAATAAGTTAGATAATTACGAGGGTTTGAGCAATGGGACCATTGGTGCACCACATCTTGTTCCCATTAAGAACGTAACCGCCATCAACACGATCAGCTTTGCACTTCATGCCAACAACATCCGAACCAGCTGGTGATTAAAAAACAAGAATCAATGACTCAACATAAGCCCAAAGCTGCTGAATTTTTCAAAAAAAAAAATAATACCATTGGGTTCACTCATTGCAAGAGCTCCCACATGCTCCCCACGGATTAGCTATAGAAAAAAATAATAATAAAAAGATATTAGTGTGAAAGATAATTTATAAAAGTAACCAACCAACCAACCAACCTTGGGCAAATATTTTTCCTTCTGGGCAGCAGTTCCATTTCTCACCTGTAATGTAATATCAATTATCAACAAACACGTTATAGTTTATACTTATATTAAGCAGCAAAATTATAGAATTCTACTTACCAACTGATTAATGCAGAGATTAGAATGTGCACCAAAAGATAAACCAACTGATCCCGATGCACGGCTAATCTCCTCCAAAGCTAAGCAATGATATAAGTAACCGAGCCCTAGCCCTCCATATTCCTCTTCAAAAAAAATTATTTTAGAATTTTAAAATTTAAGAGCAAATTAACAGGAGTATATCTACCTGGAGCAGTGATTCCATGAAGATTAAAGTCTCCCATTAATTTCCATAAGTTAACCTCCTGGACAATCCATAAAATCGGTTTTTTGGAAATTGGTGTACAACTAACTATACATGTATAAGATATAATAATAATAATAATGATCAGTCGGAACCTTGGGGAAATTATTTGTTTGGTCTATTTTTGATGCATGAGGAGCGATATGCTCTTGTGCAAATTGTGCAACACTATCCTTGAACTGCAATAAACTGTCAGAATAAATTTTCTATATTTTCAGATAAAATCATAACAGATATCGATCAAGTAACACTATTGGGGGCCAAGAAGACAAATTTTCTATATTTTTGAGATAAAATCATAAACTGGTCTAATCACCAACCGAATTTGATATATTTGCCCTATCTTGATTGATCAAAATCAGCATCCGAGTTATAGTAGTCAATAACTTTGAAAACTAACTACTTGCTTAATGCCTTACTGCTACTCCGCAAGAGATGAATAAAATAAGAAACAGATCTTATGGAACCTGAATCTGAGTATCATCGAACAGCATAGAAGTTGAAAAGAAAGCCCTAGCTGTTGATAAAGCATCCGCTACTGATCTCAATCTCGTCAGCCTCTGCATCATCATCGTCAACCTGAATCAAAGTTACAAACGGAAGGATTGAAATAGAAATGTATCGACACTTGGTCGGGCATCTGATGGGCTTTGTTAAATACCTAAATTTAGAGGTTTAATCTGGGTTTGATCGCCATGTCACATGTGTTCTCCGGAGATAAGTTTAGCTTTCAGATGGGTCCTACTCGTATCAGTTGCGTAGGAGCACATCTCACTCACAAAATTGAAGTAAAAGTATTAATGGCAGTCGGATATCTCCCACCTAGGTTATCAAACTGGGATATTCGAAAAATTCACCATGTATCCGAAATGGTTGGGTATTCTCATTTCTCCAAAAGTTTTTAAGTTTTTTTTTTCTTTGATAATCATTTTGCTATGTTAGTTTCAAAATTCGTTTTCCTCGTTAGCTTCAAAACACTAACATTGTTAACTTTTTTTCTTCGTTCAGCAAGGGGTCTTTTAGTCTGTAACATGCTCAAACTAATTAAGGGGCCACTTGTGAAATAAGTTATAAAGTTGGGTTATTTATGTCAATCTGCAACAATTATTCATCAGCATCATCCATTATTCGTCATCATCATCATACAGATCATACAGATGAGTTCAAGCGCTATATACAATTTTCATTGCGTTCTTACTGGTTCAGACTATTTGTTTCGTGAGCGATTTAGACATTTTCCTCTTAATGGTTAAGCATTATACTGCATCTGAATGGTTAAGACCTCTCATATGAATTTGTCAGACATTTCTCTCTGAATGGTTAAGCATTATATTGCCTCTTAATGGTTCAGACCTTTTACTAATTTAACACTTAACGATTTAAACATCTTACTGGTTCAGCACATATCAATTCAGAAGTTGTCAAACAACCCCTTAGTCTACCTACACTCAAACACCTCAAAGATTTCCTATGTAATAAAGTTGGAATATGTTGTATTTTTGTGAATAGGTCAAGTTCATTTAGAACCAAAGTGCTTCTAGCCCGATAGTATCACATACTCACACGATTCACAAAACGGTTAGTAATCGGAATTCATAGTTGGGAAGGGTTAAAACAAACAAAGGTTCCATAGGTAGGTGTTGTAAAACATAACTTATTTGCTTACATATCAAGTTTTTTGAAAAACAAAACAAAACAAAAGAAAGATAGTACACCCTACAAACACGACATCGGTTGTGGTTGTTAATCTGACTGACCAAATGAGGAAGACTTAGTAGTGTCAACGATAGCGGGTGGTTCCTCCAAGCAGCTTGTGTTGTAAGTGCTCATCAGCATGTGTATTTTCGTAACCATTCTTGCAAACTCACTGCAACATGAACACTAACTATGATTTTAGAATACTATAGAAAACACTAGAAAGTTGGTACTTACTCCCACGGATCATCCCCGACAAGCATCATGTCATTCTCTTCATCAGTATACAACAGTCGCCATACGCCATTTGGGTTACTAAACATGCCTTCCATGTTAAATACCACTTCCAGCTCCGTCAACAACTCTTCCAACTTTGTTCCCCTGTTTGTGAAGCTATAATTCTTTAAGAGGTTTGATGATTTTCACTATATAATAAATGAATTAATTACCTTGGTACAGCTCCTCTTGTTGTTTACATCTACTAATGATTGAGGATAGTGAAAACCAAAAAGTTTACACCTGCTATCTGAACCACCCTCATCTTTCTGACTAACACTTCCAGCAGAAGGATGGAGGACTTATTTTATAAACATCCCCACCAACCGGGGGTTGTTGAGAATGTTGGAATTATCTCAACGAGCAAATTTCTTGACCTTGCAAGATCTGAGGGTATCTGGTATTATCAGATCCCAAGAAGCCTGAGTAAGGGGTGGTTTTTCACCAAAATTTGTATTCATCATCCCATTTTGGGGGGGTTATTTTCTTGACCTTAGACTCCTCAAAGTCACCACATGCTGCAAAAAACAGTAGCACGATTTAAACAAATACTGTTTGATTAAGTTTTGCAAAAGTTAGTTAGGATTCATACCAACTGCACGCAGTTTCTTGAACCGTGGAATGTTTAACAACGCGCTAGAAAGATCAACTTCCCATGGAGATACTTTTTCATTTCCAATATCTTCATCCCACCTCACCTGTTTTGTTTTTTAAGCAGAAAGTTATAACTTGCTGTCCGAATTTGTTTATTTGGTAAAACAATTAAACAAGGAAGTGATTTTATTTACTATAAAATAGATTATTGATAAAAAATTTAGCAATCTAAATGCTTTTCCAGTTTTAACTTAAAAGGGAATTTGCATTATCAAACTAAAATGAGAACTCCCTTCAGTTATAGTGTCTTTGTTGATTCACCACAAAATTACATAATTCTTTTAAAAATTATGGCATGTACCGTTGAGTTAGCCCATTTGTCACCTACACCTGTCACAACTCCACTAAACCTGCATAAAAACATGATAAATATCTTCTTCCCATAAACCACAAACAATTAAACAAATCATACCAGGAGACTCATCCATACAGAATTTCATTTTAACCAACAGATATCATGTTACTCACTGATTTCTTGTACTTTGCATATGGAACAACAAAATCCGCTCCTATAATATTTATTGCATATGTTATTTGTGAAAATCAAATGCTTAGTTTTTGGCACACCTGCGACTGTAGAAAACATCAAAGGTATTAGCGACGGATGCATGTAATATGATTTTGAGTTTCTTGGACTTCGGGTTCCCAACCTTAGTTCTCCTCCTTCTCCCCTATTTTTATTTTTATTTTTTAGGAATAAAATGAAATTTTTATAAATAAGAATGGTTGCTTGTATGAAAATGATTGTTTAATTACAACATAAATACAAGTAGAATTTGTTTATCCAGACACCAAGAACTGATTTGAAAACAACCATAAAACAAAAGATGATCTTCTAAGGTAAAAAGAAAATGTTACCTCAAAAAGAGAAACAAGATTTTTTTGACTTACAAAGATGTTAGCAGATGCCGCCTCGGCTGACCTGTAAACAAATATCATCAAATCAGATCAACTTTTAGTTTAATAATAAAATAATTAACAACCAAAATCACCTCTGTAAATATGCCTGAATTTCCACTCAACTCCATGGTTCTTGACTCTGCTTGTAATCCTAAAATTCAGATAACTTAAATTAAATATCTAATCTGGTGAGGTGATGGAAGGTTAAAAAAAAATAATAAATTAAACCAGAGGTGGGAAACAATCTTCAGCAGCTCTTCGAGGGCCGCCATGAGTGGAAAAGACATGATTACCCAACAACAAAAAATGGGGGAAAAGATTATTATTATAATATTTGAAATCAGAAAATTTGAGAGAGAGGATGATTGCTAACCCATTATTATTATTATTATTATTATTATTATTATTATTATTATTATTATTATTATTATTATTATTATTATTATTATT
>WOUH02000039.1:4863438-4877243 GCA_009936405.2 Stevia rebaudiana
CGGTGACGACCGTAGGAGAGAGGGATCAGCTCGTCCCTAAACTAATGGTTCTTGTAGAAAGTTACATTGGAACGACTAATTACTTATTAAAGTCTTTTACAAATAAAATGAATGAGGATGGGTTGGTTAAATATTATATTATATAATATATTGTATGGGATATTGATAAACGTCTCCAAAGAGAAGAATTAACTGCAAACTTAGAACTCACCAGCTGACGTTTTTAAGTATGCATGCCAGATGCAGGAGAAGCTTCGGGTAGCAAGTGACTGATGATTTAGTTCGGAGGCATTAATGGACGTAGTTAGTATGCTAGCAATAGTTAGTGATATATGATGTAAATTATTGTATAATAATGTAATCAGCACTTTGATATAATATAATGAGTTTAGTTCCCGCTACTGTGTAATCTCTGTTAAATCATTGTGATTTTGTGTAAATCCGATGACGTGACGAGCACATGGAGCTTGTGGCGTCACATTATAGTAAGCCTACCACCAATACATAACGTTGATGACATCTATAGAGAGAGATAAGACTCAAATATTTCAAAGTCTGGTCTCCGATTCATATAAACTCCAATCAGTAATCTAAGATAGGTTAAAGGTAAATTATCCATTTTGCATCCCAAAACCCTGCCATCCTATGAGCTTTATTAGTTTCCACTCCAATTCGGCACAAATTGGATTTAGAAGTGTAAACGAACCGAACGAATATGAAAAAGTCATTGTTCGTGTTTGTTTGTTAAGTATTCATGCTATTCACGATCAGTTCATGAACGCTAACCGAACATGAATTCTTGTCCACGCTAGTTTGTTAAGGAATTATACTTGTTCATAAACGGTTACAAATGCAAATGAACAAATACTATGTTAAAAAAATAATATTAACATAACATAGTAATCAACTTAAATTTAAATAGTTATAGAGTTAAACCCTTGATATAAAACTCTTAAAGATAAAATGTTTTTGGTCAACGGGAAATAAAACAGAAATACATAAAAAATTAAGGTAATAAATGCAACATTTGTAATTTAAAGACATAAAATGTTTTTAATAAATGATAAAACAAACGAACGGAAACAAATATAAACAAACACATCACCTAACCTTCACGAATACAAATGAACAAACGTGACATCTGTTCATTTTGTTAATTTTACTAAACGAACTAAACTTTGTGTTCATGTTCGTGAATGAACGAACCGTTTATTGAACGAACGAATAAACACAAAATTAACTTCACGCCGAATGGTTCATGAACTGTTCAACAGGGCTGGTCCCGAAAAGCCAAAACAATTTTGGGGCCTAGCAAAGAGAAAAGACTTGGGCCCTCAAGAAAAAAAACTCAAGTTAAAATAGGCTTATGTTTTTTTAATGGGTATAAATTAAAGTGAATTTAAATTCTAATATCTTAAAATTAATCAAATTATATGTTTTTATAAATTTATATATATAAGAAATCGTTTTTTTTTTGGGAAATTTTGGGCCTGCCAAAAAACCAGGCCATGGGAGTCGAACCTGATTTTTACGACCCTAATAAAATAAATGTTAGATCCCAATTACATCCAAGAAAAGGAAAACATAAAGTAAAGCAAAGACAAAACATCTAGGATACATTATATCAATGGGAATTTGTTCCAATGGTACCTTGGGTACTTTCTAAGTAAGAGATCCCAGGTTAGAGTCTCAGTCGGAGCAAAAAATGCTCTTGGGTGAGCCAGGGGTTTTTTCCACAATGTGGGTTTCCTCCTGGATTGGTGGGGCAGGGTCGCTACGCTTTAACAATTTCGCTGAACGAAAGGCTGATCTGTTTGCTAAGATGAGGCCGTGTAGCTATGCTATTTGTTGTTAAAAAAAACAGAATTTGACCGGCAACTAAAATCCTTAAAGACGAATAAATATGGTAGGTATGTGTTTCTTAGTGGTCCAATAGTCCGGTCTTTTCCTTTATTAAGATTTGAGTAGAACTTTAGTTTTTCAAATTTTATTTAATTCATATTTGAGTAAAACTTATTCATTTCCTTATATGAACCGTACCAGCACGTGTTTTGTAACCTCTCCACCGTGCTTACGACTCTATACCCCAACCCAGCAGTATGGTTTGAAGCGCCTTGTTCCATCCGGCGTGAATCTACTAGTATAGTGGAGGCGTGAGCCATATGTTCCGTGTATTGCAATAATTAGTCGTTGCTTCATGCTCACCTTTCTTCATAAGAATAGGCTAGGATTAGTCTGGATTTAGCCTTAGTGTAGTAAATACCATCAACAGGATGAAGAATTTGAAGGAAGGCATCTATGAAAGTCTTTACGGAATTCGATATACGTAGATTCGATTCGGAGAAGAGATTCTATCTTGTAAGAACATGTGACACTAGACTGTTCATTCTTATTCCAAGTGGTTAGGAGTAAGTGTCGAACTAATGCTCTTGTTTTAGGAGGTCTTAGGCAGTGGCGGGGCTTGAACAAAAGCTAAGCAGGGGCGGAAATCCAGATCTCATAAAATGTTTCCTAACGCTATGTTTCGGGTCGGCGGTTCGGTTCGGGTCGAGTCGATAAAAACAACAAATACTCTAATTCTTCATTCAAACAATAAATAATCTAATTTTCATTCAGCTAAAAAATCTAATAAAGTTAAATTTCACCAAAAACATAAATATTAAATTAATTAATCAAATACTCATCATCAAAATGATAACAAAATAACATTAGGTTATTTGATATTAAAACCTAATAAATTGACCAAATAAAAAAATAAATAATTGAGGATTTAGGGTTTTGGCTGGAGAATAGAGATGACAATCGTGGGTCACTCAGTTAGTAGCTTCCGTTGGCCCTGATCTTTTTTAGAGGGCGAAAATTTTCATTTTCATATTATTTTTGGGTCTTCAAATTTAAATAGATTAGAGCATTCACAGTACCTTCCCCATTTTTATGTGAGTGAAACCTGTAAAATTTAGGGTGTGGTTGAGAGTGGTTATGAGTAAAGGAGAGAGAAATATTTGGGGTTTTAGTTGTTTTTTCCCCAAAGTTAGGAAAAAATATGGAGATGGGGATTTTGATGTATGAGAGAGAAAAAGTAATGATGTTATTTTAATAGTTTTTTTAAAGTGGTTGTGAGTGAATGAGTGAGAAAGAGATAATGATAAAGGTATGAAAAAGTATTATTTAATTAGAAAAAGTACAAATGGGGATGGGGAAGCTACTGTGAATGCTCTAAAACCTTAATCTGATATATACCAATAATCGCGCGTGGGTCATATTGCCGAGTTGACTCACCTAGATCCTGCTTTTTTTATATGTGGGACCCACACAGGTAACGAAGACGACGGGCTCCAATCAACTAGATCATCGGGTGAGTATCGACTCGCGGTAATAGGAAACTCAGGCTTCTCATCATCACGGGCTTTTGAATCAGACAAAACCATACAACAAATAAGCGTATCGGGCAGTTTTCAAACCGTCGAGAGTGTTGCTGACATCATCGATGTCGAGATGAACCCACCAATCAAAAGAAGACACGTGACATTTGCTGTTGATGATCATAACGACTCGGATGAACCAGAAGCCCTGCAAATGAGAGAAGAACTTCACGATCTGTTGGATGCGCAACAAAGTGGGACCGCGTTCATACTTGGTCATTCGCACGTTAAAGCGAAACAAGGTTCGTCGGTTTGGAAACGGTTAGCGGTTAACGTCGGGTATAATTTTCTGAGGCGGAATTGTCGGGGACCGGATGTTGTGTTGAAGGTGCCTCCGGTTTCTTTGTTGGAAGTTGGTATGGTTTATGTTGTATAAAACTTATAGTTAATGATATAGTATGCAACTAGCTTCTGTGTTTATGTTAAAAAAAGCTCTATATGGTTGTACACTTGTACATTACTTTGGTGCTAAAAGAGCTTAAATTTTGCTACCATGAAGCAGGAGCAATGTTGCTTTAAAACTTATATACCGAGATTTAGAATTTGTATGTTGCTCTAAGAGGACATATTGATGGTATACTTTCTAACTGAATTGTTGTGGATTTAAATCCTGTAGGGTATATGCTGTGTTAAATTCATCTTGAAAAATCTAAATTTAGGTGTTAGCTGTTTAAACTTTGAACAACAATATTAGTGTTAGTTAAAGAAAGAATGCCAAGTGTGTGCCTTTTCTTTAAGCCATGTTGTTAAACCTACTATACTTTTATTATACTCGAAATTAATATATCACACATGGATTTAAATCCAGAACCTCACGTATATTTACGCAACCAAATAATAAAACATGTCCACTACTTCTATTCATAAGACATTGAAACAACCAACAATGAAAATAGGGCGTTCAAAATAATCCAAACTCGAAAAAGTCAAAGTTCGAATCTTATCTAAAACTTGAAAATTCTGATTCGAAATCAGACTCGGATTGTTTGGATAGATTTCAGTAAGATAATACGATTTTAGATTCAGATTGTGTCGGAATTTGAATTGACAAAAACATTTTTATTCGAGTCGGATATTCGAATTCAATCGCTATAACCCGAAAAAACTTTATTCTGCTTGTTCGGATACAAAAGTCAAGGTTTTCCGGGTCATTCAAATAGATTCGACTCGGATAATACAAATTTAGATTCGGATCGAGTCGGATTTCAGAAGGAACAAAAAAATTTCAAATCCGTATAAACCGAATAATTTATTATTCGACTTGATATACACCCCTAAGAGCATTCACATTTGGTTCTCTATAATTTATGTGAGTGAAATCTTTATATTATAGAGATAGTATAATAATGGTTGTGAGTAGGAAGATATAGAGAAACTAATGAAACTAGTACATATAGAGAAACATTTTTCATCAAAGTAAATTGAAGAGAGAAAAATGTAGTGATAAAGGTATATAAAGTATTATTTAATTGAATATGAAAGAGAAAAATGTATTATTTAATTGAATAGAAGAGAGAAAAGTAGTAATAAAAGTATAAAAAATTATTATTTAATTGAATTGGAAAGAGAAAATATAGTAATTTTTAGTGAATTATATAGATAAAGATGGAGATATTGATGTGAATGCTCTTAATCACCTAAAAGTAAAAAAAAAAACATTCATGTGAAATTCTTCAATCACCTAAAAGTCAAATAACATTCATTTGAAAGCCAAGATTTTATACAAACTTTCTTGTTAAAGTCCATTTTAATCACCTAAAAGTAAAAAACATTCATGGGAAAGTCAAGCTTTCTTATAAACTTTCAGATCAAGCTCAAATTTAATACAAACTTTCATGTAAAATTCAAACTTTAATCACCCAAAAGTATGATGACATTCATGTAAGATCAACCTATCGTGCAAACTCTCATATAAAAGTCAAACTTTAATACAATTTTTCACCACGTAAAAAAATTCATATAAAAGTCATACATTCACGCGAAAATCAATCTTTCGTGCAAAATTTCACCTTATAATCCAACTTTTACCCAAAATGCAAACATTAATCGCTTAAAAAACAAATATTCATTATTCATACTTTTTCACAAATTTTCACTCCAAATTCAATCTTTCACATGAAAACGAAACAATGAGATTAAAATCAAACATTTCATGGAAACTTTTAACTTCATATAACTTACATCTACCCTAAGTCAAACTTTGATGCAAAATTCTACCCTAAAGTCAAACTTTCAACTAAATTTCAAACATTCAAATGAATTTTCAACTTTCATGCAAACTCTAATATAGAAGTCAAACTTCAATCACCTTATAGTAAAATAAAATTCATTTGATAGTGAAGATTTCCTACAAACTTTCATCTAGAAGTTCAACTACAATCTCCTAAAAGTCAAACAACATTCATGAGAAAGTCAAGATTTTGTGTAAACTTTCACCGTATAGTCCAACTTTCACCCAGTACTCAAACTTTAATCACTTCAATATCAAACATTCATTAGAATAACTTTTATACAAATGTTCACTCCGAATTCAACATGAAAGTCAAAATTTACATAATCTTTCACTTAAAAGTCAAACAATTACATTAAAATCAACCTTTCATGGAAACTTTACCTTCTTACAAACTTTCATCTAAAAGTCAAACTTTTATCACCCAAATGTCAAACGTGAAAGCCAAACTTCCACTCAAACTTTCAACTAAATTCCTAACATTCTAATGAAAGTCTAACTTTAAGCTAACTTTCAACCAAAATTCAAACATTCGCATGAAACTTTCATCTTATAGTTAAACCTTTATGGAAACTTTCATCTAAAAGTCAATCTTTAACTCAAACTTTAATCACTTTTAAGTCGAACAACTTTCATATGAAAGTCAAACATTCATCTGTAAGTCCAACTATAATCATCTAAAAGACAAGGTTCATTTGAATATCAAACTTTCATACAAAGGTTTATACAAACTTTCATACAAACTTTCATGCAAAGTTCTACCCTAAAGCAAACTTTCAACTAAAATTCAAATAATTACATGAATTTTTAACTTTCGAGCAAGCTTTCACTTTAAAGTCAAACATTCACGCAAACTCTCATCTAAAGTCTAACTTCAATTACCTAAATGTCAAATAACATTCATTTGAAATTCAAGCTCTCTTACAAACTTTCTTCTAAAAGTCCAACTTAATCACTTAAAAAAACATCATTCATGCAAGCTTTCTTACAAACTTTCACATAAAAGTCAATTTAATGCAAACTTTAATCACCTAAAGTAAAACAACATTGTGAAAGTCAATCTTTCGTGCAAACTCTCACATAAAATCAAACTTTAATGCAAATTTTCACCTAAAAGTAAAAAATTCTCCCTGCTATGCCCTTTGGCTAGGGCTACATTCCCTCGGAGAAAAGGTGTTATCCCATCCTCGATGAGACAACAATATTCCTGCTTGTTTTACTAATGACTACAAAGACATTGTCACCTGCAACCAACCCTTTTATCAAAAAAACTGCACAGACTATGTTACTACAAAACCTTAAACTATTATTATTTTTGCACGGTAGTGCTAAAACTCTTCCAAAATATGTTTACTAACAGTAGTCTAAATACAGGTTAAAAATATTTCACCAAACGGCTTGTTTCATCATATGTGTGCACACCTCGTGAATTCGCCACGCCTTGACATGTGTCATATCCACTTGACACGTGTTCCATGTGTCACATGTTGCTGACACGTGTCAAAATGGATGTGAGCGCTTGGTGTTGCCTCATTGTGTTTTGTTTTCCGGGTATCTCCGAGTACACCCGAGTACTCCTCGAGTATACCCGAGTACTCCCTATACTCCCCGAGTACTCCCTGATTACGCCCAAGTTCCCAGTCGACGGACCTAAGAGCGCCTAACGTCTTTTACAACCTTGATTGCAAGTGAAACTTTAGTGTTTGCTTTCGCGATTCCCATTTCATTCGGACTCAGTTTTGCACACTGTTTTCGCCTCTGCTCACAGATTTTCCGTGCTATATCCAACCATACTATCTACATCTCTTGGGATTGTAATAAAAATGGGAATACCATACAATCCCTTTGTGAAACTTTGGTGGTGCATGACTTTCGTGTCGTTTGTTGTTTTCCACTTCCGATTTCACACAGGTTCATCATATCCCCCCATGCATATTAAACTTAATATAGTAATAAAACTAATGTTCATCGTTGTGTTGTGAGCTCATTTTGAGGTGTAAATCAAGATGCTTCGGGTTTTCCTTTTATATCTATCTCTATGATTCTTATTATATAATAACAATTATTACATAAATTGAAGTACAACTAATATAGGTAGTACATTACTTTGGAGAACGAGGTGTTACATAGATAAGAATTTTATAAAACGCCACAACACAACTTATGAGTTTGGTTAAAATAAAAATAAAATTTATTTTATCAAATACACATCCCTAATTATTTATAGCAAATACTTTTTGAAGCCCAAAGTCTACGTGATAGCTTGCTTTTCAAGCTGATTCTATTGTGATGGTATTTGTGTTGAAATGCTTATGAGGTCGGGTTAGTGAGACCCCTAATTATTTGTCTATACTCGGTTGTTTCCTCTAGTTCCTTCCCTGTAATTTTAATATTAGAGTCTTCGCTGGATGCAATATGATTCCTATAAAGGGGTTGACCTATTTTTTGCAAGTTTTTTCACTATATTATTGTGTTAACCTATTTTTGCTACATTACAAAAGCTTGATACGAATTCATAGATTATGACCAAATAACAAATTCCTAACACGAAATTATAGGTTTGAGTTTCGTTTAAATGAGAGTGCATCAGTTTTGAGCTTATAAATATGTTTAGTTAAATAAGTCATATATGTGTCGATAACTGTAATAGTATGCTTCACATCAGTATATCAGATTCCGGCGCATGGCGTGGGTCTTAATTTCTAGTTATAATTTATCATGGAAAACACACAAGTTATAAAAAATTGATGGTTTTAAATTATCTTTGTTATTTTAATAACACAATCTGATAATTAGAATATTTACATCATATTGAAATGAATTACAATATTAAACCAAAATAAAATGAAATCACAATAAACATCAGGATTGACTTTTTGATTAGTCAGTCGATGAGAATCTAGATAAACACATATCAAAATATGATTTATATTTCTATTTCACCTTGGTTCTTCAAAACCTTCACCTCTTTCTTCCCTAATAGTGGCCAACCTAGGTGGAGAAGACGGTTTCATTTGACGGACGATCTGCAATGGTGCAGTCTCTATTACAAGAGACTTCACTTGCACCGTCCTCACATCATTCAACGTCATCATGTTGGTTGGTAGGTCTTGTATTATGTATGTACAATCTCTTCCTCTCTGATATCAAAGCGAAAAGAGAAAATATTTAAAACCAAACTTTTGACGTTAAGAAGAAATGATAGACAACAGGTTTTAAAAACAATTAAGCAAAAGGTTGAGTATTTATGGACACTTATTGATTGAGGTTGGTTATCAACCATGAGAAATTTTCCTTTCAAGTAGTAAATTGGACGATCACGAGGGAAACGAGGTTTGCTTATTTTTTAAATAATTCTTGTTCCAAAGAAAATACAAGTAATGTGAATACATGTGATTTTATGGGATGAAAGCCACGTGTCAATACATAAGAATTACTTTGACCATTGACCACCCCTTTTAAGAAAGTGACTCAAAATTCACCGTCTGATTTAAAATTATCCACGGATGTGTTAATGAGGATTACTTGAAATTGCACCATCTCAACAACTTTGTAATAGAGTTCATGTGTTTAAATTAAGGGTTTAGTGTTTTAGTTTTTGTACGTGGCATGATGTAAGCAAGTAACATAAGTGAAAGTGGAAGGAAGATGGGGCTTTTGTTGAAGGTGGTTGATAGTTGTTCGACGATTAACATTAGATTAGGTAGTAAATAATCCACCCCATTTGTCAAAAGGTCAAATACTCAATATTCATACAGTAACCCATTCAAGTGAAACTTAAGACGAAAGCCTCATTCAATGCGATATTTAAAAATTAAAATGTGCTAGCAATTTAAGTTTGGTACTTTGCTTATAAATTTTAATTTAGAATCGCAACTGCCATCAAAATTCATATTTTCATACCTTCCATGAATCCTTTTGAAATAAACTAAATTAAATGAAAATGAACCATGAAAGCCACTTGGTTGTCAAGAAAAGTAATAGTGAGTTCATTTAATAGCAGAAAGAATTAGTCTGCAGTGTAGAGGTAGACTGGACATAGAAAACACTTGATCGCTAACAAAAACTCAGTTCATCTCAAAATCTTTTCATTAGAAAGTTGAGCTTTTTTCTAGGTTAAATGTTAAACTTGCTTATTTTTTATAAGTTTCTTAACTGAACAAACAATGGACAATACTATCTTGATATAAAGAGAAAAACACAAAATCAAATGATACATAATGTATACTCTTATGTTCAATGACATGCTATCATTATCACGAATTCATATCCTTAAATACTAGCAGCTCCAGAAGTTGATCAATCAGCCATACATTATTTTTAGTTGAAAACAGCTAACTTTGATCAACAAAGAGACGAGATAGTTGATAACGTAAAAAGAAAGCAAAATTCAATATTAAAAAACAGTTAACATCTGAAATCCAAAATCAAATCAAAACACTTAACAAAATTCATAAATCAATCCTGCGGAATCTCAACATCTCCATCAGCAATCTCCTGCTGCAAATCCTTAGGATCCTTTCCATCAACAGTGCACCCCACCGAAACACAAGTTCCGAGAATCTCCTTCACAGTTCCCTGCAATTCCTTCGCCATCGATCTAGACCGCATGATCTTCGCAATCTCAATCACATCATCGAGCGATATGTTCCCGCTGTGTTTGATGTTTTTTACCTTCTTCCGATCACGTTCAGGCTCCTTGAGCGCCTTAATTACCAGAGCCGCGGCCGACGGAACGACGGAAACCTTAGCCTGACGGTTCTGGACAGTGAGTTTGACCGTGACTCGAAGACCCTTCCAGTCTTTTGCCGTTTCTTTGGCGATATCTTCTCCGATCTTCTTCGGAGAGAGACCGAGTGGTCCGATCTTAGGAGCGAGGGAACTCGCTGCTCCGACCTCACCGCCTGTCACACGGACGTAAACGTCGACTACCTGTGACGGATCAAACTTTGGCGGCATTGTTGCAGAGGGTTTTTGGCTAAAGATGGAAATGAGAGGAAAAACACATATTAGGGTTTTGATGTCGGACTTTTGGGCTTTCGCAAATACATAGCCCAACATATGGTTTAAATGGCTGACTTGTTTTCATAACTCACGGTAGCGTTACTTGTGTAGTTTACTTAACTTTGGTTTTTTAAACAATTTAGAGTGATGTGTGTATTTAACCTCTTTTTACATTAAGTTCACTCATATATTAAAAAAGTATTATAGGCCGGCTTTGTAAGTGCATATCATTTCTTATTTATATAACTTATATTATTAAATGGGGAATAAAACTGTGGATTGACGACAACTCAATTGGATCCTAGATGCAGCCCTAGGAACTCCTATCCTTTTTTCGAGAACTCAAAAGCAGCAAACCACAAGAAGGAAATTATCCTTGTGAGAGAACCCTGAATCATTAACTGAAGAATTGATGTTAAAAGCAAATAATTTCTTAGAGAATGATTGCTTACCTCACAAGGTATCTAACTTTTTATTTATAGAAAGGATCAAACTCACACCAGCTACAACTTTGACTTTGCTATGTATTTAAATAAGAAACTAGGAGTTTGTTTCTAGAATTGGCGTCAATCTAATTTTTAATTGATCTTATGTAACGATTTTAGCTCCTAGCTAGTTCATAACTTGGTTAAGATCAGATTGATAAAACTCATTCTATACACGTGTAACTTTGACCCGTTTTTAAGAGAGGGTTCAGTGTAAAGCAACAAATAATACAAGAACCACATGTTTAATAGTTTTTCAACAGTCATCTAATGGAGATAAAGTCAACATATTTTTACCATAAGGTGTTAAAAAAGGAAAAAAATAAAGAGAGTATGTTTACATTTTCACTTTGTGCTTCAACAGTTAACGAGTTGTTACCCTGTTAACCAAGCAGAACATTAACAAAGATTGAAAGGATGGACATTTTACTGTCGCAGTTTTTACTGAACAACAAATTTCTTGTTATTTTACTGATCTTTGGTTATAAACTTTTTCTTTTACTATTGATAATATTTACTTGATACAAGTAATTTTAATTTAATCTTGTAGTACTAGAAGGGAATTCTAATTCGACTCTGAAATGTTATTTTTTTGGGCTTGTTAGGATCATTTAGAAAAAAGTCATCGTTAATTATTCACATCACCATTTTACATATCTAATCTTAGGTTCGGAGTCCATATATTATGTATACACAAAAAAAAAAAAAAAAATCAAGTCAAATGTGGGAGGTTTGAATTTATTTAAAAGAATCAAAATTTGCTTTGAATTTATACAGACATCAAACAAATATAAAGATCCCTAATAAGAGTCTTAAACAAGGGAGTCTTTGGTTGCTTCAAAATGATTTTCTTTTTCTTGATGTCCCAAAAGAGGAGTGCTACTATCTTTATCTTTAATCTGAAAATAAAAAAAAATAAATAGAAAGTGTGTGTATATACATAACATACATATACATATACATATACATATAGAAAGAGTAAGAATACCTGAGAAGGTGGAGAGAGATCAAGCATTTGTTTCTTTTTGTTTTCATGGGTACAAAAGTAAGAATACAAACCCATCCCAATTATGGCAACAACTATTCCTATGATGTTTCTGTGTGTGAATGGGTCATGCAGCAAACTATACCCGAATCCAAGAACAAGACATGTTTTTAGATGCCCCAAAACTTGGTATGTAACCGGTGATGTTTTCCCAATCACCAAAAATGTACTAAAGTTGACAGAAACTGCGATCACACACGACATGATTATGAACCCCTGCGTCCATAAACGTACGTGCATCTTAATTAATTGATGATTGATAATTGATAATAATATATCATGAGTCAGCATAAGTAGGTACCAAAACAAGAGGTGAATATTTGAAAGCAAAAACATTTTGGTTAGTGAGGTAGTGATCTACTAAAGGGCCTGTGACAAACAGAATAGCTGCTTGAAATGGTGCTGACTGATACAACAGCTGAGTTGATGACACGTTTAGTCTCTTTTGGATTGTGTTTGTCAGCTGATGGTGTTTTGTTAAGAAGAATTAAATATTAATAATAACAATTAATTGATGTACAGAAACATATTGGGAGGAATAGGATACAATTTGACCAACACATGTGGTGGCAATAGCTAGAAGAGACAGAATTGTGCCAACAAAGTTGAGCTGAACATCTGTTACTGATGCTATGCCCACTCCAGCAAGGAGGACTAAAAGTGACAACTTTATTTTCTGGCTGCGCGCAATTTTCAAACAATTAACTTCTCTACTCGATCATATATGACTTACAATTATTAATTCAAAATTAATATATATGTGAGTACCTGAACTGTTTCTTTAAGAAAATAGTTTCTAAGAGGACGGTAAAAGGTATGATTGCAAGTTTGGTCATCTGTAAAACAAACAACAATAATATAATATAATAATATTTATATGAAACTGTGATTCGTATGACCAACCAACCTGATAAAAGCCAATGGAGTTAAACCCGAGACTCAAGTTAAGAAAACCAATTGAGACCCCGTTTAGGATTCCAAACAATACCACCGTCCTCATATCGATTCGCTTGTTCTCAAAGAAATTCAAACGATGCGCCACATGAAGCGTGCAGTATGTTACCATCAGATGCCAACTAGTCAATGTTGTAGCTTCAATTCAAAGACGCATGCATGTGATATGATATACCTTACCTTACTTACTTAGTACTGATTTAGATTAAACAAGAATTCAAGTTTGGTGGTAGTCTTGACACATAGAAAGGAGATGGAGAAAATGTACCAAAAGGAAAACCAAGATTGCTCATCAAAGCTTTGTTGCAGATAACAATTGACACTGATGATGCAACTGAGAGAAACAATGCACCAATAACCCCCAACTGGTACCCTGTCAATTCTCCCATCTTCTTTTCACAACTGCAATTTGATGCAAAACAGATCAACTTCAGATTCAAACAGACATCAACAAATTAAAAATCACACCTTCGAACACGTATGTAATAATTGATTTAAGGCGCTGTTAATTAAGTAGCATGTGATCCCAGATTAAGTGGATGAATGTGAGATTCAATGCATATGAAATGGAGGGGTTTATAATCTGCATCTACTGCGGTTGGTACCTAAAATTGTAATTCTTCTCTTCTCTGTGTTGCTTGGATTTGACGGCAAAACAATATATA
>WOUH02000039.1:4890005-4903212 GCA_009936405.2 Stevia rebaudiana
CTTTGATTGTTCATCAAGATCTCCAATTTCCCGGCATAGATTCTTTACCTTCCTAAAGTACTGTGGAATGGTTGAATCTCCTTGAGAGGTCGTCATCAGTTCCCCTTCAAGCATCTGTAACCGGGCATCGTTCTTCTTTGTAAACAATTCTGCAAGTGTATCCCATGCCTGTTTTGGATAATCAAGATCTTGGATATGATCAAGAATATCTTCTTCCACCGTAGTCTTTATGATAAACATGGCCCTTCCCGCCTTCACCTGCCACTTCCCGATTGCACCATTAATATCGTTCGTGGGGAGCCTAGTGTCGGCGCCATTGACGACACTCCATAAATCCTGACCTTGAAGATAGGATTTGATACAAGTCGTCCATGTTTTATAATTGGTGTGATTAAGTTTCTTGATTCCTCCGATTACTTGAAAGTCAGCCATGGTTACAGTTTCTTTTCGTATTTGGCTTTTGTTGCAAATAGACCATTAATTTTTAAAAGGGAACTCTACATGTTGCAAATAACGAGTGATTTTCTATTCCAAGTGGCATTTTTATTTATTTATAATAAATAAGTAAAAAAAAAATTAACAGCATAATTATTGTTACTTATTAGGGTGCAAGGAGTGAGTAGCGGGTACCCTCAGCAGCAGCTTTAATGTAGCGGGTACACCGTCGCCACTCAAGAGGGTAGTGAAAGAGTGTACTTTTACCCGAAGTTGGTAGTGAAAAAGGTATTCAATTGTATTTGTTTTTAAAAACATAGAAAGAGTAGTGGGAGGATACCGTTTCTACTAATATAATATAATAGTTAGATCAATATATGGAGGGTAGTTGGAACTGAAAAAGCGTTGAGAAAAGTAAACTTGAAATTAATTTATAGCTAGATTCGAGAGTCGTTCCTTAAAAATAAATTAATATACAATTCTCGATCCGTTACTGTTGAAAGAAATGATCGAATTAATAGCCTATTATGATAAAATTTTTCAAATGCGCGCCATTGCCAATTATGAGGGTAATGATCTGCTTTGTGATGTTACAGTTACTCCGAATAACTCTTGGAATCCTAATCACGTAGCAAATAGTAAGTTAAACAATTAATTAGAGATGAATGATCAACTAATTAGTAGCTAGTAGAGATCGAGTGCATCTATAAATAAGTAAGTAACAGGGATACATTCATTATATTCTAAATCAACCGGCCTCCATATATATATATTGAGCATGGCTTCCAAGCAGAGTAGTGCTGGTGCATCGAAAAGAAGGACCCACAGCTCATCCGACAGTGACGACTACTCATCAATGGTTGATGAGAATCATCCTCCACTTATATCCACTTACAATGATAGGATCCGCCCATTGCTCAACTG
The DNA here is from genome assembly GCA_009936405.2 of Stevia rebaudiana. Classification (NCBI taxonomy): domain Eukaryota; kingdom Viridiplantae; phylum Streptophyta; class Magnoliopsida; order Asterales; family Asteraceae; genus Stevia; species Stevia rebaudiana. The sequence goes on from WOUH02000039.1 coordinate 4,891,365, forward strand.
CATCGACAAGCTCCGACAACTCAAACTCATGCAAGAAGGCATCCAGCTCCCCACCATTGTTGTCGTCGGTGATCAGTCTTCCGGCAAGTCCAGTGTGCTGGAGTCACTCGCACAGATAAGTCTCCCGCGAGCCCAAGGGATATGCACCCGTGTTCCTCTCATCATGCGGCTTCAGCACCACTCCGACCCCCGTCCCCAACTCCACCTGGAGTACCATGATAAGACGGTTGCTACCGATGAATCCTGTATCGAAGAGCCACTGATGAGATCGCCGGAAATGGGAAGGGTATATCTCACACACCGCTGACTTTGATTGTGAAGAAGAAAGGGGTTCCCGATCTCACAATGGTTGATCTCCCTGGAATCACTAGAGTTCCGGTACACGGTCAACCGGAGGACATATACGAGCAGATAGCAGCCATTATCAACGAGTACATAACTCCCATTATCTTGAACGTTCTCTCTGCCTCTGTTGATTTTTCCACCTGTGAGTCTATACGAATGTCTCAGAAAGTTGACGTGACTGGTCAAAGAACTCTGGCGGTCGTCACCAAAGCCGATAAAAATCCCGAAGGTCATATGGAGAAGGTGACGGCAGATGATGTAAACATCGGTCTTGGTTACATCTGTGTTAGGAACAGAGTTGGCAACGAGACTTACGAGGGTCAAAGAAGCCAAGCTTTTCGAGTCGCACCCGCTTCTCCGTTTGGTTGATAAATCGATGGTTGGTATACCGGTTTTAGCCGATAAGTTGGTTGAAATACAGTCAACGATTATTTCAAAGTGTCTCCCAAACATTGTGAAGAAGATCAACGATAAGCTTACCGGTTACGTTGGTGAACTCAACAGGTTACCTCGAAAGATGGCATCTGTTGCAGAAGCGATGACTGTTTTCATGCGAATCATCGGTTCTGTTAAAGAGTCATTGAGGAAGATTCTGATTCGAGGGGAGTTTGATGAATACCCAGATGTTAAATCCATGCACTGCACCGCACGGCTGTCGGAGATGTTGAATGAGTACGCAGTGAAACTGCAGCTGACTGCTGAAACCAAGCACAAGGAGTCGTTTCTGATGGAGGAAATTAGAGTTTTGGAAGAAGCAAAAGGAATCGGGCTACCTAACTTCCTTCCACGAACCGCGTTCCTCACGGTTTTAAACAGGAAGGTAAACGGGATTTCCGGGATGCCGGTTGAGTTTGTTGGAAACTTGTGGCGTTACATTGAAGATGTTGTGATTAGCGTGTTAGTCTCTCATTCGGAGAATTACCCCCCACTTGAAGCTTCTGTGAAAAGAGCTGGACATAGTTTGATAGCCAAGAAGAAGGATGGTTCGGTTACCAGAGTTATGGAAATGGTGGAGATGGAGAAGATCACAGATTACACTTGTAATCCAGAATATACTGTCATCTGGAACAAGCTCATGAGTCATCAACAGTCTTTCATGGAGGCTGTTGCAGATCACTCAAAGTCAGCGGAGATTGAAATCGAGTGGTTGAAGGTTGAAGTGAGAAGGTATGATCGTGATGTGGTTGGACAAGCGTTTGATATGAAGATGAGGATGGTAGCTTATTGGAAGATTGTGTTGAGGAGGATGGTGGCTCTACATATGCTTTTCAGCATCCAGAATCTGGTGAATGAGGATCTGGAGAGTGAGATCGTTAACGAGATAATGGTTCCTCATGGTGGCGGGATCGAGCGGATGTTGGAGGAATCACCGGTGGTTGCTGGAAAACGTGAGAAGCTTAACCGGAGTGTTAAGTGTCAGAAAGTGAAACAATAAGATAGTGTAAGGGCCAAAATGTAAGCTGGTGTGGATATATAAACACCTTTATGATGTAAAACCTAATACGGTTATTAATATCAATAAAACCCTCTCTTCCAATCCTCTGTTCTTTGTTCTATACCAAACAACATTAAGTTGTTGAGGGAGTCAAAGGATAGTGTCACAAACATGATGGATCAGGTTGCGGCGTATGGGGATATATAATCCAATATATATATATTGCGCGCCGGCCTTGTTTTTTGTTTTGTTTTCTTCTGTTTCTCATGATCAAGCCTTTATTTTGATTTTGATTGTCTAAATAATAATGGATTGGTGTCATATTTCACTTAAAAACCATGCATATCGATCGGTTTGGTTTCCCATACCAGATATATATTTGTTAACAAACTAGCTACACCTATCGATCGGTTATAACCATCTATGTGGCTAAAACTTATATTTTAAAATTGCTATTGAAAGATGCAATAGGTTTTTATCCATATTGGTAATAATGGTAGTGAGTAAAAAATTATTCATTTATACACAATATATATTCAGTTAATAGAACATGAAGAAAAAAAGGATATTAAGAAATGTGTCCAAGTTTTAAAGTAGAGGTGATGACAAAGAAACCGGTTCCACCTCTACCTAGCCAAAAACCGGTTATGAACCTTAAAAAAACATTAAAACCCGGTCAAAACCTATTAAAACACAGTCAAAAACCCGAAACTACCCTAAATATTGACTTTGTTAACCAAAACTAATCCTAAAAACAAAGAAAACTGGTTTGGACACCTGTAGTTCAAACTAACCTAAGTGGGCTTTTCAATCTAGTTGGGTTCACGAGAGACGACTATATATAGTGGGAAATCTATAATTCTAGTATGCGGAATCTTGGAGCTGTCATATGGGTCATTGTGATTATTTAGAATGGAGATTGGAGGAGACCCTGAGAAATTAGAGAGAATTTAGAATCTTAATACATTCCATTCATCTCTTAATATATAAAATAAAGTGGCTAATATATAGCCTACATAAAGAAAAATGAACTAAACGAAAACTAATCCCACTAACTCCACTATCTAATACTAACCCCACTATCTAATAATAACTAAAATAATAGAACCAACTAACAAATGGAAACGTATGTGCATGGTCGATCCGTATCAAATTATTATCAATGTAACAAGAAAAGAGGGTTTTTGCAAGACTCTAATTCTTCAGAGACCAAATACTAACGAATTTAGCTTGATTTCCTCCATTCCTCTTGACAACAGTCAAATGTGTGTTTGGGTGACTTCGGGTAATCCAAATTCAACTGATAAAAATTCGTTGAACCTAACTTTTTCATAAAAAATTAAAGGCAAATAATGGGCACTCAAGGACGTTTTGTCGATCACCATGTCTATTTTGTACTTGTGCTAGTGGGAAACTATACACATCAATATTTAAAACCAAATGTACGTAGCGTTTAGTTTGTTGATGTTTTGTTGATGCATACGTACTTTTGCACGCACATGTTCCATGACAGCTCCATGATCCACGTCTCTTAGATAATATGTAAATTGTGTAAGTTTGTGTGAATCCTTGATTCATTCCAAAATATGCAAACATATAAATAATTACAATAGAGGAAATTAAGGAACTTATTTACGGTAAAACTATCAACATTAACTATACAATATTTTTATAACAACCACTAATATTGGGTGCAATATTATTGGTTAACACTCCCCCGCAGTTTGAGCCAAGAATGAGCGAAGGCACAAACTGGATCGGAACCGTTGAAATAAGTGTTTCGGGAGACCTTTGGTGAAGATGTCGGCGTATTGGTAATCGGCTAGAACGTGTAGAACTTTAACTGTGCCGATGCGAACTTTTTCTCGAACAAAATGAATATCCAGCTCTATGTGTTTAGTACGTTGGTGTTGAACTGGATTGTCAGAAAGGTAGACGGCCGATATGTTGTCGCAATAAATGATTGTGGCGTCTCGGATAGGAGTGTGAAGTTCGAGTAAAAGGCTGCGTACCCAGCTAACTTCGGCTACGGTGTTTGCGACACCACGGTATTCTGCTTCAGCGCTAGACCGAGAAATGGTGGGTTGGCGTTTCGAAGACCATGAGATTAAGTTGTTGCCCAAGAAAACACAGTAGCCGGAAGTAGATCTTCGAGAATCGGGACATCCGCCCCAATCCGCGTCCGAATATGCTGTCAGTTTGTTGGACTTGGATGGGGAGATAAAGAGACCCTGTGAGATAGTGCCTTTGATGTAGCGTAGGATCCGTTTGAGGAACTAAAGGTGTGGTTCCCGGGGGTCATGCATAAAGAGACATATTTGTTGAACCGCATATGAGATGTCCGGGCGGGTGATAGTGAGGTATTGTAGCGCACCCGCTAAGCTTCGATATAAGGACCCATCCGAGACGGGTTGACCAGAGTTAGAGTTAAGCTTAGAACCGACTTCAACTGGTGTACTAACAGGCTTGCAATTTTCCATTTTAGCTCGCGAGAGGATGTCATTTGCATAATTACTTTGTGATAAGAACAATCCCCCATTTCGTTTTTCAACCGTGATTCCCAAAAAATGGTGAAGTGGCCCAAGATCAGTCATTTTAAATTCATTTGACAATGATTTGATGATATTGCGAAGAAGTTCATCCGAGGAAGCGGTGAGGATGATATCATCGACATACAATAACAAATATGCCATTTGGTTGCCTTTCCGGTAGATGAACAAAGAGGTGTCGCATATGCTGCTTGTGAACCCGCATCGTGTGATAAAACCTGCAAACCGATGATACCAAGCTCGGGGGGCTTGTTTTAGTCCATAAAGAGATTTATTTAATTTGCAAACATATTTTGGGTGTTGTGTAGAAACAAAACCGGGAGGCTGAAACATGTAAACTGTTTCCTTTAGGTGCCCGTGAAGGAAAGCATTTTTGACATCCAACTGATGGATGCCCCATCCTTTAGAGACCGCCAGGCTGAGTACCGTGCGAATAGTGGTGGGTTTAACCACCGGGCTGAAAGTTTCATCGCAATCAATTCCAATGGTTTGGCTTTTACCGTTAACAACTAAGCGGGCTTTGTGTCGTTCCAAAGAACCATCCGCATGAAACTTGTGCTTGAATAGCCACATGCATCGTATGACCGGTGCGTTTAGAGGTCTCGGAACAAGTTCCCGCGTATTGTTTGCCAATAGAGCTTTATATTCATCGTTCATGGCATGATTCCAATTTGGGTCGGATAGGGCAGTGAGGTGGGATTTTGGTAGAGGGGATATGGGGGCCGAAGTGGTGTATAGAGAGAAAGGTTGTCGGGGTTTAACAATGCCGGATTGAGATCAAGTTTGCATGGGATGTGAGGAGTGGTTAATTTGTGTGGTTGGAGGTGGGTTGAGATTGTAGGAGGAAGGGGTTGTTGGGCCGGTGGGGGAGGAAGGGTTTTCAGTGGAGGTAGATGGGCGGGGTAAGTGGTCAGGCGAGGGAGAGGAGGTGTGGGATTGAGTGGTGGTTTGAGATGGGCCTGGTGGGTGGGCTGTTGAGGGGAAAGCTGATGGGAATAAAAAGGAGGTGGGTGGATCGAGAAATGTATGGAAGGGGGCTGGTTGGTTTGGTTTTTGAAATGGGAAATTTGTTCGTTAAAAATGACGTGTCGGGAGAAGATGGTTTTGCCACTTGAAATTTCGAGGCACCAGTACCCGCGATAGTTAGCGGGGTAACCAAGAAATACGCATGGTGTTGAGCGGAGGGCCAATTTATATGGCTGAGTAGAGGAGGTGTTGGGATAACACAAGCACCCGAATATGCGTACATGATGATAGGAGGGTTGGCGATGATATAAATGAGAAGTAGGGGTATTATTGTGGAGGGTTTTTGTAGGAAGAATATTGTGAAGGTAGGAAGCGGTGTGTAGAGCTTCTACCCAAAAGGAAGAGGGGAGAGATGCATGGGTGAGAAGGGTAAACATGATGTCGTTTAGGCGACGAATCATTCGTTCGGCTTTACCGTTTTGTTAGGATGTGTGGGGACATGAGAATCGGAATTGTATGCCATTTGCATTTGTGAAATCTTTAAAATTTTTGTTGTTAAATTCTCCGCCCATGTCACATTGAAAAGTTTGAATTGGCATGTTAAATTGAGTGGCAACAAACTTGTGAAATTGTGTAAATTTTTCAAAAACTTCGGACTTGAATTTAAGTGGGTAAACCCATGTATATTGTGTGAAATCGTCAATTAAGACCATATAGTACTTGTAACCCGCATGACTTAAGATAGGTGAAGTCCATAAATCACAATGTAATATAGCAAAAGGTGACAAAGTATTATTAATAGAGTCCGAAAAAGGTAAACGCTTGTGTTTAGATAATTGACAAGCTTCACAAACAAAAGACAAAGGTAGTTTATTGCAAGAAATAAATTGTTTATTCCTAAGAAAATCCATGATGAGTTGACCCGGATGACCAAGTCGATGGTGCCAAGGGGGAGCTTCATTTGTTGAAACCAAGCAGGAAGTTGCGGAAGCGGTTTTGGTGAGCGGGTAAAGATCACTCGAACTGTTGTGACGACTCAGGATCGTGCCATCCTTGAAATCCTTCACAGAGAAACCAAAAGGGCCAAATTCAATGGAAGTATAATTATCAATGTTGAATTTGCGTACGGAAATTAGATTTTTAATAATTTTGGGATTAAAAAGGACTGAGTTTAGGTGTAAAGGTTTAGGCGAGTTTGTTATGCAAGTGGAACCCGAACCCATAACTGGAATACGATTGTCATTTCCAACAAATATGGACGCTATTGGTGAATAAGTGAAAAATGAATCGAGTTTACCTGCGTCATAAGTGACGTGTGAAGACGCTCCCGTGTCAAAGTACCACTGATCATCACTATTTTCCATGGATAAAGCTTCCATTGCTGTAGCAAGTTGATTAGGTTCTAGCGGGTCGGTTTCTGCAAGGTGAGCTTGGGCTGACCGGTTCTCGGATTGGGCCTGTGGGCCATGACTGGATCGGCGTGGAGCTGGTCTGTAGGATTCCCATGGAGAAGCCCAAGCTTGTGTTGGGTAAGGACAAGGTGGAGGGGCCCAATAAGGAGAGGGAGCCCAGTAGGGTGGAGGAGGGCCATACGGAGTAGCAGGAGCCGAAAATTGTTGCTGACCATATCCACGAGGTTGAGGAGAAAACGGTTGCGCTGGTTGGTTTGGGCGTGGAGCTGATCGGGTATTGCGACTGGGTTCTCGGCGCTGGTTGGTGTTTCTCCGAGGCCGAGTATCACGGTTGGGTGGTTGATTGGTGACAGCCGCCACCACTGGTGTTGGTGGAATTTGCTCCTGGGCTGCCATAAGTTGGGCATCCGATTGAAGACGATTGCAAGCTTCTTCCCATGATGGAAGAGTTTGATTGATGAACGATGCAACAGCCTTGTATTCGGGAGGGAGACCACGAACCAGATGAAGAACACGTTGATTGTCATTGATGCGAAAATCCAAAGCATTGAGTTGGTCCGATAACTCACGTATTTTCTGGCAATATGCTTCAATTGACGGCATGGCAGCAAGACTGAGGTTGGTGAGTTCGTGTTGCAGGGCTGCAGCATGGGATCCTTTGTTGTTTAAGAACAGCTTTTTGACCCGCTCCCACGCCTCATACGCGGTGGATTCAGTGACCAAGACCCAGATGAGATACTCATCGGAGAGGGTCCCGTAAATCCATTGTAAAACAATCGAATCGATCTTTTCCCAGGCTTCAAATTCTGGAGTGCCTTTGGCGGGTGGCGGCGAACTGTCGATGTGTTTAAGCACCTCAAAGCCTTAGGCGTGCAAGGTAAACAGGTTGACCCACGATGGGTATGAGAACTTGACTCCATCAAGCGTACGTATACGGGTTTGAATGTTGGAGACAGTGTATACCGGATGCAAGCTGGGTGATTTAGGATCGTTATTGTTCTTGGCTGCCATGGATGGGTGAAGGAAGCTACGAAGATGGCAGGGAAAAGGGAGATCGTAAGCTGCCTAGTAAGGAATGATACCATGTAAGTTTGTGTGATTCCTGATTCATTCCAAAATATGCAAACATATAAATAATTACAATAGAGGAAATTAAGGAACTTATTTACGGTAAAACTATCAACATTAACTATACAATATTTTTATAACAACCACTAATATTGGGTGCAATATTATTGGTTAACAAAAAGTATTCTCTCTATTAAATGAGTTAGTCTCACACTAATATTTGTTTATTTATTTATTTATTAAATAAACAAGTATAAAAACTTCTTAGTGGACAATTCATTATAGGTACATAATGTACCCTTTTCAAAATTTTAAACCCACGTTTTTCACGCCTCGTTTGCGAAGCGCGCATATAATATATATATATATATATATATATATATATATATATATGGACCCTTGAGGGACAAAAGTAACATTGCACTAGTTTTAGCGTTATTTTACTTATTTTGTGGAAATAACGTTAAAAGCGTTGGGTTGACGGTTAAAACTTGTCTTACGGGGTATAGATAAAACTTGTCTTCATCTTACCTTCTTCAGACCCTATCATTAAATATGAGATGTACCAAGTACGGATTTCGATGATAATATTTTTCTTAGTTTACCGTCACCCCAATCGATCACTTAAATTGAATCCTTTCAATTAAAAAACTTTTGACTTACAGAATGTATCCTTCCTCAAGTCTTTCACTCAATCACTAATCGATAATCTCATTTCATATTTTAGCAAAATAGTTCAAAATTACCACTTCCGTAATTTTGGGTAACGAAACCATTCCCATATTTGAGTGTAGCAAATCAATAACCATTTATTTTTTTATAGTCTTAGGAGTGTTTGTGAGTGAATATATAAATTTTTTTATATGAAATGAAATAAAAAAGTATTATTTAATTAAATACAGATAAAAATGTGAAATGCTTTAATACTTTTGAAAAAATGTAAATTATACTGATAAACACAACTTCTAGTTTAACTATGGCAGGGTATGGGGTATTTGACTATCGGTTGTGAATGGTCTAACTCACATGCTTGACGTTACTAGGCATAATCCAATACCTCCTCTTAGTATCGTCTCTTCTTTTACAATAGGTCAAGACTCAAGTACATAAGTCCAACATACTACTAGAGTTGTTACTTAACCATTTTGTACTAGAGTAAGTTATCTAATTAGACCCTTGTTGGGGTCTTGACCAAAATCTCAATATATTTTTAACTTATAAGTATGTATCCATCGGCTTCTTAAAATGACACGATGTGGCTAGCTTGACGTAGTTGTGTTGATCATGTTTTCTTAACATGACTCGGCTAGTCGTTGCATGCAATCTACTAGAACCGACGTCAATTAATATGAATTTGTCGACATTAAAATTTGATTAGTTGTATATGTGTGTGTAAGCAGTCTCTTTCGTAAATACCTACTTTCAAATAGTGATATATATAAAACTCTGGACTAGTTTAATTACTAGCTAGAGTAGTATTATACCTAATAATTAGAAATTTGATATTTATTCATCATTAAGTACTTTAGCCGTCATCTAACTATCTAAGCCCATTCTATTTGAATTTTACAACCCTAGTCGACAAAGAAAATGCAACAGTAAAGACTAAAGTGATCGTAAAATATTCACATGTCGAAAAGCAGTCGTAAAATTAAATAGCCACACATATACTATGTCACGGTAATTTGGTTTGTAAATACCTAGTGGTGAAAGTAACAGAATTTTAGACTAGTCGAATTACTAGATAGAGTAGTATTCTACATAAAATATTCACACATACATTAAAGTGTTTTAGGAGTCATCTAACTATCTAGTCCATTCTATTAGAATTTTTATATCCAATAATATCCCTAGTCGATAAAGAAATGAAATACAATGATTATTGTGATACAATAAGAAAATGTAAGAATTATATATTAAGATCATTGAATTTATAAGATCAAATTTTATGAAAAAAGAACTTGTTAAATGTTATTTTAATCATGACCATTTTTATTAACTTTTTATCAGATTTCCTTTCCTTTTTTAAGCATTTAAACTTTCATGTACACCATTGTTTTTTAAATCACAACATAAAAATGAGTGTATCGATAAAAAGTTACTAAAGTTTAAAAGAAAGTGATAAAACTGATGAAAAAAAATCAACAAAACAGTCGTTAAGAAAATACCATTCTTCAACCTAATTATTTTACACTATGATCTCAGCCATTAAATACAAATATAACAACCTTAAATCTTTCTTTGACTTTTTTACAATAAGAATGTTTTAACATAACTCTACTCTATCTCATCATGAGAAAATTTTCAAAACAAATTAGAGAAAGCTCAAAATCAATAGTCATTTTCATTCATAGCACACATGTACGTTATATAAAAATATGTTCTTGTAATGACACTATACAATACATAATTGTTAATTAAAACGTAATCAGAATATTGGGGTATCATACACTATTAATGATATAATGAAGATGATATAAGCTATCATATCGGTTATATATGTGAATTTGTTGAAGTAAACCAATATTGTTAGAATAGTTATGCTACTTCGTTAAAAACCATACTAAAAAACACATTAAGGAAACACATTGTTACCAGAAAAGTACATTCATAACAATATACTAGAAGTGATTAACGGCTATAACCGACATAACCGATGGTTATGGTGTGTTAGGAAGCCTTGGCTACCTGACCAATTGGTTAAAAAAAAAGGGTAAATGCAGGGTACCCATAAGATCCTCCCCGGAAGGCATTGTCGAGGTAATTCACCTCTACTTAGTACCACTTGATCTGAGCACCACAAGGGACTACACTCACAGCGTTAAGCCTTCCCGTATGGTACTAAGCTTCATCAGTGCCAGGTACCTCAAGGCCGCCCGGAGTGGGATTGGAACTTGAGACCTCCCATAGGAAAGCCCTAAGCCTTATCCAACCCAGCTAGACACCCGTTGGTACCTGACCAATTGGTTATGAAACTTTGATAACCGATTCAATCTAAACCAAACCAGACTTGGCAAACAAAAAAATATATCTATTTTTAATCCTTTTCAGATCAAGAATGACGAGATTTTTTATTCCATAGTTCATGATCCTTTTTTATTTATTTCGAATAGAAACCGTAAATGTAGTATCGGGTGGGTCGTCTTAGCCAAATCTATTGTTTGGGTTTGGCTGTCTTGGCCAAATCTGTCTTTGTGATGTAATTTTCGTTTGGGTTTGGTTGCCTTAGCCAAATCTTTTGTTTTATAATATCTCTATTGTTAAAGAAATAATGATGTAAATACAGAACCTAACTATTGCCCATTTAATTAATTCACGTCTCAGCAATAATTACCTTCCAAATAACCCTCCAAATACGACTGTGAATGTGTGTGAACTGAAACCAATTAAAAAGAAATTTAACTACAAGATCATAAAATACATACATATAAACATTAATTCACCAATAGTTGTAAACCATATTGTTGGTTTTGATCACTTAACGGACTGTCACCTGTCATGCTACTATCAGAAGTGGTGTTCTGATTCGGTTGATAGCAAGATATTATACAAAGTACAAAAAAAGAATGCTTTCTTACGCAAAAACTCAACCCCATTTGAGCTTGGGTAAATTAACCTAAAACAAGCTATAATCTATGGTTAACCAACCAATCAATTATATTTATGGTCAAGGAAGAAGCCATAACTAAGCCATCCATACCCATCATTGGCTTACCCAAATGATTTAAAACTTATAATTCGGGTAAGTAGAACTAAGGGCCCGTTTTGTTTGACGGAATTTAATGGAATTGAAGTGATTTGGAATTTGAATTCCATCACTTATTGTGTTTGGTTGGCTATGAAAAGGAATTGGAATTGAAATGAATTCCAACCAAATCCCACGCTTGATAAAATTCAAAATCCTTCTATGCTGCTATAACAACTGGCCGTTTTCCGGCAGTCAACCGATCAAATTCCGGCCTTTGACTATCTGAAATCCGGCGATACGCCATCTATAACTCAATATTTATATGAAATAAATATTCTCTTTGTATTCTAAAACGTATTCCGAATCATTTGAGTGTATACGGAAT
>WOUH02000039.1:4903312-4914242 GCA_009936405.2 Stevia rebaudiana
TTATTACATGATACAAAACCTGTGAACTCACCAGCTTTATAGCTGACCTTTCAAAAACTGTATGTAATCTCAGGTAAGGAAATCAAGCCAGGATATTGGCTATCCATCGTTACGCTTCCGCTACACTACACTGGACTACGAGAATACACATACGCTGTAAGTCATGTATTCTAAGTTTATCTATAAATCAATGGGCTCGATCCTGCATTACCGGCAGTTAACGTGGCAGACCGCTTACGGACCGGTCGGAGACCGGGGGCCGGGAAGCGGGGTGTCACAAGCTTATGTGTCACGCGCTGAGTAATAGCTTGGTTGAAACACCACTAAGTTAAGTCCATACATGTATATTATAAATGCACTTAAAATGAAAAAATATAATTAAATGCAAAATGCTCATACCTTCACTCGCTTCCATCTAAAAATTAGTCTAATTTTATCTATTTTAGATCTTTTGAGTGCAGTGGTAGGTAGTCCAGTGACTTTCCTTTTTTCCTTGAAATTCTAGATAGACTTGATTGGTCTGTTCATTGTGCGTGAGAAACATATTATGATTGATTTATAACTTGAACTTAAATTATCATGATATTGGGAAACTGGTTGTTGGTGGTTGGGTTTAAATTGACAAATATATTGGCAATCGCAATAGATGTGTAGTGTGCTTAATTTTTCTTTTAAATGAATTATTTCTGAGTTCTGATTCCATTCCATAGTGCTTTTTCAGGGACGGAAAAAGTTTAAGTGTAGGGATATTTGATATGTCCTTATTTGCACATATTTTTAGTAGTTATTTTAAATTATTTTATTATGTTTTGATTTACTTTTTATTAGTTTTTAGGTATTTATTAGTTTACATTTATTTTGTAGCTTATTATGCTTAAACGACTAATTTTGTGAAGAAATCAAGGCCTGTGGTGATTTGAGAAGTTTATGATACTTAAAGTTGTGGAGACGAGCGAAAACAGTGCAACTAAGTTAAACTTGAATGTGAATTGAGCTTACGCAAACTAGTTGAGCTCGACAACAAACATAAATAAAGAATTTAGTTGTGAGTTTTATTGGATCACCAACATCATAGATTGGACGAGTGGGCTTAGATCAAACAAAATTGAGTGGGCCGATTGAGTGAGCAGATCTAATAAAAATGTCAAGAAGAGATGGGCCTTTGAATTAATCGTGCACTTGGATTAACTTGTTTATATTAAAGTTTGCGTAAAATATATGGCTCAACAAATAAATTGGAGTAGGCTGGGATGAGCAGTTCGCGGTTCTGAACCGTTAGGAACCGAGGAACCAAATCGTTAGTGTAGAACCGAACCGAAAGCGCTAGTTACGGTTCGGTTCTGGTTCTGGAATATGAGGATTTTCGGTTCCGTTCGGTTATCGGGTATTTTATTAAAACCGTTAGGAACCGTTAATTTAGCCCGACGGTAATTATTAGCTATAGCCCACTAAGTGAATTACCTTAAAAAAGCCCCAAATCCGGCCATACCTGCCCAAACAATTCAAATAGCCCATCCTAATTATATTATACCTAAAAGAATCAGTCATATTGCATATTGCGACTCCATTAAAGTTGTCAGCCTTCAGAGTTCGTAAGGTACGTCGTATCTATGAATATTTAATATTGATTACTATGAATATGATATTGTTTGATTCCATGTTCATCCTTCTCACCCCATCACCGACTCATTTATTCTTTGTTTAATTAGTTTGCAATTATATGTATACGTTCCATCTCTTTTTGTAAACAAATGAATTGAATTTATCATTCCTTAATAACGGAATACACAATATAAAATTCAATCAACTAGGTTTCGAGCTTTTAAATTCAGACCGTATATTACTTCTGAGCTTTAAAATTTAATCTATTGGGTTGTTTGTATAGAATGGAAAATGCAGAAGATATTTCTAGTGACGAGGAGACCGTAGAAGAAACACAACCCAGTAAGCAAAACGTGACAACCAAAAGTAGGAAGCTTAGAGTTGAATGTTGGAAACATATGGATGAAGTTATTGACGAGGGTGGTGAAAGGAAAGCAAGATGCAAATATTGTAAAATCTTGATGTGTGGGGGGTCCGGCAAGAATGGAACATCCTCGTTGAATAAGCATTACCAAAATTGTGAATCAAATCCGGATAACCATGGCAAAGATCAACCGAAGCTGGTTGTGGAAAAAAAAAAAAAGATGACGGCCAAGGTACGCTTAAAACTTGGAAATTTGACCCAGTAATGGTTAGAAAGTTATTAGTTAAAATGATCATCGAAGATGAGCTTTCGTTTTTGTTTGTCGAACGAGCTAGTTTTAGGAGGTTTATGGAAGCTATATGCCCTAATTTTAAAATCCCTTCCCGTTTCACCATCGCCCGTGACATACTTGATTTATATCTTGATGAGAAAAAAAAAACTAAGAAACTTTATTATTGAGAATAAGCAAAGGGTTTCTTTTACAACAATACTTGGACATCAATCCACTGTATCAATTACATGTGCTTGACTGCACATTTCATTGATGAAAACTGGCAATTTCATAAGAGAATTATAAACTTTAAACCGATCCTAAGTCATAAGGGTGATGATATAGCAAGGGCTATTCAGGAATGTCTAGACGAATGGGGGATAGAAAGGGTGATGACATTCACCCTTGATAATGCATCATCAAATAATGTTGCGGCTTCTATATTGAAAAATAAGTTATCAAAAAAATTGATTAGGCAAGGTAAGTATCTTCGTGTGAGATGTGTGGCACACATTATCAACCTCATTGTTCAGGACGGTTTAAAGTTGAATAATATAACCATTGATCGCATTCGTAACGCTGTTAAACATATTAGAGCCTCACCGGCTAGGCTAGCGGCATTTAAAGCGTGTGTTATTGAGAAAAAAAATAGAGACGAAAGGGAGTCTGTGTTTGGATGTTTCAACCAGATGGAATAGCACGCTTGATATGTTGGAGAGAGCTCTTCAACTTGAAAAAGCTATTGAATTGTATGCTCGTAGGAATAGCAGTTTTAGAATTAGGTGATGTTCCAGATTCTTTTGATTGGAGGTTTGCAAGAAAGATCATAAAATTACTTGCCCTTTTCAGGAAAAAAACAATAGATTTGTCTTGTTCTAATTATGTGATAGTAAATGAAGTGTTTGTTGAGATTATGGATATTAGTGAGAACCTAAATAAAATGTTTTCTGAAGAAGCACATGAGTTTCAAATATTAGAGATGTTAGGGTTGATGAAAAATAAGTTTGCTAAATATTTTGATGATGCTGGTATGAGTAATAATCTGTTTGAGATTGCATCTATTTTGGATCCACGGGTGAAAATTAACATGGTAGAGCTTCGGATCGTAGAAGATTGTGAGTTGATGAAAAAAAATGGATTGTTGAAGACCAAAGAAGAATTTGATGATAAGGTAAATGAGCTCATTGAAGTTGTTAAATCAGAGATGAAGTTAATTGTACATGAGTATGATGATCAGGATGAAGTTGTTACAAGTACTCCAGTTACTTCTAGGTACGGTAAAATATTATGGATGGATAAACTTCAAAAATTCCAAGGTGGTAATGGTCAGTCGACTAGTAAGAAGACAGAATTGGATAGATATCTTTTAGAGGATGTTGAAGAAATGACAGAGAAGTGTGATATCTTGCTTTGGTGGATGGCGAATTCAACAAGATATCCAACCTTAGCACGTATGGCAAAAGGTAATAAATGTTATTTCGAGTAATTATTTTAATAAGTTGATTTTTGTAAATATATATTACACTAATTACTATTATTTTTAGATATATTGGCTATTCCAGTATCTACTGTAGCGTCCGAGTCTGCTTTTAGTACGGGTGGACGGGTAGTAGAGTCATACAGAAGTTCTTTATCCCCACTCATTGTTGAGGCGTTAATTTGCATGCAAGATTGGATTCGAACCGGGAGAAAACCGATAAATGAAGAGGAGGAAAATGAAAAGTTTGATGAGTTCACAAAAGGTAAATATTATTATTTTGTTAATCGTGCTTCTTTTAAATGGTAAATGCTAACACTTGGTCTTATTTAGATGTTTATGACAAGATAGAAAAGATGAAGTTCGAATAAAGATCGAATAAAAGTTATTTGAAGAATTTCTTTGACAATGGTTTGGATGGTTTTAGTTGAATTTTGATTGAATTTCAGATAAATTTTGGTTTATTAATTATTAGTGAATTTTAGTTGGATTTTGGTTAAACTTTGGTTGAACTTTGTTAAAACTTAGTTGAACTTTGATGAATCTTAGTTGAATTTTTCTATTGAAACACGTGTGAGCCAGGTCAAACTAGGTTTGGTTTTTTTTTACATGTTGTTAAAACATGTTTGCTACCGGTTCTGTCGGAACCGTTTAGGAACCGACGGACAATAACCATTTAGGAACCGAACCGTTAACGTCTATAACGGTTCGGTTCCGGTTCTCAGAATTGGTAGATTTTGGTTCCGGTTCGGTTTTAATGGTTCCAGAGCAGTTGCACACCCCTAGGAGTAGGGGTTCACTTAGGGTAGTGGACGGCACAAAAAGAATTGGAGGGATACAATAATAAAAGGTGGGGCGAGGACATAAGTTTTGGTAGCAGCCTTTGACAGAGGAAAAAGAGTCGCACGAAGTCACGAACAAAAAGAGAGAAGAAAAGCTGGCACATAACATGAAACCGTCCCCAACTCTTATTCTTTTTGTATTTTTGTGAATGAGCGGTAACATTATTTTGATAGATTTTATTGTTTCTATTATTATTATGATTATTGGCTGAGCCCTATTAGTTGCCTGGTTTTGATAGATTGATTGTTGGATTTGCGCGTTAATCGCGGTTCTGGACTATTTTATTTGATTGGATTGATTTTTGTTAACATTTAAACTTGTGTTTTTCTTTATTTGCATAAGATAACAGTGATTAGTAATAGGTTAAGTCTAAATAATTATTGTGTATGATGGTGGTGGACCAAGAGGATGACCTAGGTTGACCACTATTGTCCTTAGCTAGACGAGTATAGGATTGCAAGGTTTGGAGCCCATAGGTATTAGACTTAGGCCGAGTGGAAAGTTGAATACGGGAACAAAAGATACGGGAGGTTAGGCCGAGAGGAAACCGACCCTAGATGTGGATGCTAATATAGGTTGTTTAGATAGGTGCCTTTATTTTAGTGGTTCTGGCCGAGAGGATAGTTCCACACTACTTAGCTACACCCTAGATTCCTAATCCATAGAAACCATATTCCGGTCAGTTGTCCAGTTCCGTGTACATGTGCAATGAAGGCATGACTCTTAACCTAGGTAGCTATATTTTTTCCCCTTTGGATTCGTCTACCCGCTTAATTAGTTACTTTAGTTATTTGATTTTAGAGTTAACCCCCCCCCCCCCCCCCAATTTATTGTTTTATTAAATATTAGTTAGTACAGTCGAGTTTGATCAGAGTGTGTGCCTTGGTTCTGTCCTTTGAGTCCTTGGACGATACTCGGTCTTACCATTCACACTATAATGCGACCGGTTCACTACCGTTTATGAGTTTGTTGATCTTTTTATTTATAAACTTTATTACTTGACTGATTCATAGCATGATCACACACATCACCCAATAAAATTGCTGATGAACAAACTTCTCCATTGATGAACAACAATTCATCAGCGATGCCCATAAATACCCATCAACAGTCATCTGATACAATTTCCTCTGCTGAAACTTTGGTGTTGAGCTAAATGACACAAATTTGGATATCAACACATTGGTTCCAACTAGCTCAACATACATAACAATTCAAAGAAATCATCATTCATCCAATATTATTGGAGATTTGTCAGAAAGAACAACAAGAAGTCAATCTGAAACCGCAAATTTATGTCTATTTTCTTGCTTTCTTTGACAAGCTGAACCTAAAACTATCAAAGAAGCACTGAAAGATAATAGTTGAGTTGAAGTAATGCATGAAGAATCTCAACAATTTAGAAAACAAGAAGTATGGACTCTTGCTGATCTGCCTGAAAATCAAGTACCCATTGGAACAAAATGGGTATTCAGGAACAAAAAGGATGACAGTTGAATTGAAATCAAGAATAAAGTCAGGTTGGTTGCTTAAGGTTACACTCAAGAGGAGGGCATAGATTATGAAGAAGTATTTGCAACAATGGCAAGAATTGAAGCCATAAGAATATTTTTGGCTTATGCTGCAGCATTCAAATTCACAGTTTATCAATTGGATGTCAAATCTGCATTCCTATATGGAAAACTTCATGAAGAGGTTTATATTGCACAGCCTCCTGGTTTTGAACACCCTGAACATCCTTATAGGGTGTACAAACTTGACAAGGCTCTGTGTGGTCTACATCAAGCTCCCAGAGCATGGTAATAGACTTTATCTTCTTATCTTCTTGAAAATGACTTTAAAAGAGGAAAGATAGATCAAACCTTATTTTTGAAGCATGTTAATGGTGAACTGCTGGTGATGCAAGTGTATGTGGATGATATCATATTTGGATAAAAAAAAAGCATTATGTGAGGTGTTTGAAGCCTTAATGAAAAAGAAATTTCAAATGAGTGCCATGGGTGAACTCACTTTCTTTCTAAGACTTCAAGTCAAATAATTTCCTGATGAATCTTCATCAGTCAAACAAAGTATGTCAAAGACATCCTCAAGAAGTTTGACCTCACTGATTCAAAGCTAGCATCTACTACTGCAGATCCAAGAGACAAGCTTCAACCAGATCCCATAGGGAAATCAGTCAATCAGACCTACTATAGATCAATGATTAGTTCTCTTATGTATCTAACTGCAAGTAGACCTGACATTATGTATAGTGTGTGTTTGTGCAATATACCAGGCTGATCCCAAGGAATCCCATGAAATTGCTGTCAAAAGAATTTTTAGATACTTAACAGGAAAACCTGATCTTGGATTAATGTATCCAAAAGATGAGGATTTTTATTTAACTGCTTACACAGACAGTGATTTTCAGGGAGATAATTGGGATAGAAAATCAACGTCTAGTGGTTGTCAATTCCTTGGCAACAAACTAGTATCTTGGCAGTGTAAGAAACGAACAAATGTGTCAATATCAACTGCTAAAGCTGAATACATAGCTGCTTCACAGTATTGATCTCAAGTTCTCTGGATTCAAAACTAGATGCTTGATTTTGTATTTAACTTTCTTAAAACTCCCATAAAAATAGACAATAAAGCTGCAATTTTCAAAACTAAAAATCCAGTACAACATTTAAAAACAAAGCATATAGAAATAATATATCATTTCCTTAGATACAACTTAGAAAAAGGATTGATTGAATTAAGGTATATAAATACAAAATTTCAGCTTGCAGATTTGTTTACCAAAGCCTTAGATCCAAAAAGGTTTGAATTATTGGTAAAAAATCTAGGCATGATGAAATTTGAAAATGATTGAAAATTGAAATATTTTTGATGACTCATAGTGTTAAAAGTATTTAAGAGAAACACAAAAACAATATAAAAACAGAAAAACACAAAAATAATATAAAAGCAAGAAAAAGACAATATTTTATTATGTTCTCTGTATATATTCTGTTTATCTGATTTTGACTACTTGAAAAATGATAGGAATCTTTAGTGGAAAAAGAATTATCAAGAATAAAATGGTTAGGACTTTTTTTGGAATCCTCAAAGCTTTGGTAGGCTCAACTGATACAAAGAAAATTATGGATTATGAGAAACAAATTCTAAAAGATATATGCAAGGTATGTTATCTATAGCATAGTAAGGTATTATATCAGTTTGATTTGGAATATAAGAAGTGAAAGTTGAATTTGTGATTATCTCCCACGATAAAAAGTATATATATATATATGCTGAAAATAAAAGACTATATTGTCAGTTGCACATCAACCAAATAAGTGTATCTATACACAGCGGTCTGTAATTGTTTTGTCTAAAAAAATAATAAAACTAAAAGCTATTCTGATTTGATAGCACACCTCGATCAAATAAATGTTCAAAGAACACAGTGCTTGTCAATGAAGAAAAGATAAGAAAAATAAAAATTTTAGGTGTTATTTACTCATATAATGGTAATCAAGTGGTGATCACATATAAATCCTTAAAATATTCTACAATTCAATTTCAAAATATGCCTTTTTATGTTTGTGATAATTATTAAGTTACATCTAAATGGTACATAATTGAACAAATTCTCATAAACTTGTTTTGAAAAGATTAGTAGAGCTTAAGTGGATAAACAATACCATTGTTTGAATTTCCAACATCATATCTTATAATCATTTTAAAATTAACTATGAAAATTTCATGAAAGATATGATTTTAAGTGTCAAATTATTTATCAGATAACAATTTGTAAATACAAGTAATTTTCATATTGTAAATACAAGTTATCTCATTTTGATACTGTAATTCCTCAAAATCTACTTCATATAAAAAACAATAGAACAAGTAATGAAAAAGATCAAAAAGATTTGAATTTTCTTTTAAAATCATTATTTTCTAAAATAAACTGGATTTATAAAATTTG
Source organism: Stevia rebaudiana (assembly GCA_009936405.2). Taxonomy (NCBI): domain Eukaryota; kingdom Viridiplantae; phylum Streptophyta; class Magnoliopsida; order Asterales; family Asteraceae; genus Stevia; species Stevia rebaudiana. The sequence continues at coordinate 4,911,822 of WOUH02000039.1, forward strand.
CAAAATTCAAAACAGCTGAAACAGTTGATAATTTTTGTTGGAACCTGAAGGTTATCAAGTGCTCGAATATTAAAAGAAGATTGCATGTTTTGTTTCTAGATTAGATGTTTATGTAATTGTTTCTGTTTATTATAATGAATGTTAATTTATTAAATTATTTAGTTAGGATTAAATGTTTAGGATTAATGAATTGATAATTTCGAAATTGCCAAATTTTGAAATTATTAATATCATTGATCAGTTTCGAATTTAGTCGAAACTAGTTAAGTTCGAACTTAATTAGTTTCAAATAATTTCGAAACTAATCAATTTCGAAACTGATTAATAAGTTCAATTAAGTTCGAACTTATTAATCAAATTCGAAATTAATCAGTTTCTAATAATTTCGAAACTGATTTAGTATAAATAGATTTTGTTTTATTTTGTAATGTACGTTTTCCATTTCTGATCATTTGTAACTCAAATATCAAATCAGTGAAATGAAAACATATTGTATGATGTTATGTGTACTTATATTCTCTTCATCTTTATCTCTCTCTTATCTCATATGTGATTGATTACATACGCACTTATCCGTTTACATATTCCGCACGTATTTGCGATATTGATCTTAGTGAGATTCCTACGGATCACAGACCTACAAGTGGTAACAGAGCAATAGGTTTTGAGATCAAGCGTTTTACATCATTTACATCTTCAAAGATGAAGATTTGAAGATTTTCAAGTTTCTTTCAAATTTTGAAGTTTATTTGATTCAAGATTTAATCAAACTTATGATAATGGATTGATTGGAGGATAATTGTGATCTTTTGATTACAATTTGAAGATTGATGGATTCAAATAGTGAGAATTGAGAAGAATTTGTTTGATTTGCATGAGATGCATGCATGATGAAGTTCCTTGAAGATTTTCCCTCCACAATTTGTCAAGTTTGAAAGATTCTGCATCAAACTCGAAGTTAGCATCAAATTCGAAGTTATTGTCAGATTCGAATCTGATTATTGATAAATTTCGAAATTAACTTCAATTTCGAATTCTACCAATTTCGAAACTATTCGAAATTGGTCCAGTTGACAAATTCGAAATTAGACAAATTTCGAAATTATTATTGTTTCAAACTTATTAAGTTCGAAATTGTTTGTCAAGTTCAAATTTATTTGATAAATTCGAAAATTTTCAAGTTTGTGAGAAAACGATGACGAATTCATCGGGATTGTCAGCTCTTGTCAGTGAGAATGAAATAGGAACAATGACTAAGCCACCAAAGCTTACGTCACTTGTCGATTATTCTTCATGGAGCTCAAGATTTGAATCATTCTTATCAATCGTTAACCCGAGTCTTATGATTCCGATTGAAGAAGGTTATGAACAACCTTTTGTAAGAATCGGTTTTCAGATAGGCTATGATGTATCTGTTTTCCATGTACTTTTACTCGGTAATGATATAATATAAATTTCGTGATCGTATTTTAATTCGAATTTAGAATCTTATGAGCGTATGTGGAATTTTGATTTGAGCGACGGTTTGAAAGTTACACGCTTAACGAGGAGCGTATGATGGGTCCAAAATCTCAACACCTCATTAGGAAGTGAAACCAATGGGGTTAGATAGAGAATTGAAAATCGTGAACGTAGGCGAAAACCGCGTGCGAAACGGAGTCCAAACGAAGCGGGAAACGTCGATACAAGTTAACCAGTCGCGCTAAAACTGATTAACCTAGGATGAATCATGCCACGACACGTGGCATGACACGTGTCAAGATGTGGCAGGGATAAGGACACGTGGTAGATGCATCTGATGATTCAGGGACACGTGTCGCAACAATAGACGAGTCAGCAGTCCACGTGTCAAACAACGAAGGTGGCCACGTCGACCAACGACCACGCGCCACCTGTTGGCTGGCAGCCGCACGCCATGCGTGGGTTCTCAGAACTTGCCTATATAAAGGCTGCTCAGGCAGCTCATTTCCCACTCGCTTGTTCCGATTCTCTGGTCCGTTTTACGCTCAAATACCCCTCTAGACTCATATTGGAAGAAGTGAGGTGTTCGGGAAACACCGGAAGGCTTTCGGGAAGCTCTCGGTTCGCGTGTGAAGTCAGTGGTGTGGGAAATCCTTAGAGTGATAAGCAGAGGTTCTGGCTGATTGAAGGTGTGTTCTATGAGCCCTTCACTTAATTAATGTTTTTGGGCCTATCATACTACTGTTATGTGTTTATTGCTTTTAAACCATATACATTGTGTAAGATAGAATGTTTATATAAATGTCGTTGTAATGCCCGTGGTAAGTCGGGATTATGGAATAATCATGTCGTTATAATGCCCATGTAACTTGGGATTATATAGTAAACAATAAATCTTAAAATGGTTTTGGAAAGATACTCAGGGTTGAGTATAGATGTGGTTGGGATAATGGATGGGTA
>WOUH02000039.1:4921982-4935728 GCA_009936405.2 Stevia rebaudiana
ATTATTGTTTTTAGTTTTATGTATTGGAGCATCCAAAAAAGTGAACACGTTGAAAAAAAATCCTGGATCCGCCACTGTCGGTTATCCCGTTTGTAATCCATCGTTTCCTTCAGTTTCTTCGGATGTACGTGAGTGGCATCACTGATTCCTTATCTGCTCCCTTAAATTAAACTTTAACTAAACTGATTGAACCAACTTTTCCAATAAAAAATAATGTTGTTTAAACCAAACAACGTTTTTTACTCTCAAATTTTGGCCAGCAAACGCAAAATTCAAACCACGTCTGTTTGATCAAAATCGTATTCCTTCTGCTTTGGGATTAACTGATTAAGAGTAAAAAAGACACTGAAGAATCCCCTTGTTCAATACACAACAATGATCGGATTAACACCTTGTCCAATCGTGAATTAGCAGTCAAGAAATCTGGTAGTGCACAAGAACGGCGAAAGCGATCCTTGTTCTTAGTCAGTTGTCGCGCTCCCTTGCGTTGGCTTGATCTTGACAATGACAGAGGCTGCTACTAACAAATACGGCTATAGTTTCTTCTTCCGGCAACGGTGGTCTTCCATTTAATACTGAATGTCCGTGACTTGAAAATTTGATCCGGAACTTGATATGTTAGGCGAACCAACTTGTAGCCCTCTTGATCTCTCCCAGTCGGCGGTTTTGAATGTTGTACACTTGTACGCGAGCAGCGGGACCTCGTTTTTTTTTTTATCCAGCACTTCTACGGCTACTGGAATTGATTCTTCACACGAGGTGAGCGATCCTTTCTATTCGAAATTAGGTGATGATCTCGTGTAGATCTTCAAGTGATTTGAATTTCTTATAGACCTTCGATCGAAAGTTATTCCCTTCAATTCGCCTCCACCGTCCCGTGATCTAGATCCAACTTGATTGAATCTTAGTTCTTGTTTCGTCCTAACTCTGATACCAATTAAAGGCTCGAGATCGATTATTAAGAACTCACAAAATTAGAATAAAAATTCTAAATTTTGTGTGTTCTTGATTATCGATCCCGAGCCTTAAGTTTAGTGATATTAGATGTATATGGATGTCTTTGTATTTATATACAATGTATTAAAAGAATCATATCCTTACCTCCATTTTATTTATAACATTTTATCATACTTATATATATCATATGACACAATCAATATGTATGGATGGGTCTAAGTTCATTAGGGGGTTTTAATGAATTGCTTACTTGCTGATCAATACAAATTAGTAACTTAAATAATTTTAATTAATTCATAGTATTTTTCGGTCACATTCTTGATATTTTAGCATGCGTCCAAGCATGTTGCATACTTTTAGTAATTTTAGTGTTATCAACGGTTTTATGATATTGGATTTATTTGTCGGTTGAGATAATAATATTAATGATTAATCAAGTTATTTGACGTGGGTGTTTATTTGAACTTTAATTAATTTTATATCATTAAGTGGATACTTGATTATTTAAGTGGGTATTTGATCAGTTGAGCTTACTTAATCAATTGGGTTTCAAGGCATTAGTGGGGCAAGTGGTTCAAATAACATTTAAATAATTGTTTGGGTTGGGCTCCTAATTTTCCATTGAGAAGATTTGAAAATCTTTTGCCTCTCTATCAAAAGGAATACGTATACACAAACATACCAGATACTCATAGAACATACACACATGCATTCGGTTACATGAAACCATCGATGAACAAATCACAAATTTATCAAAATCCAGTTCCAACTGTAAATTTTATCTGATAAATTAATCACGTTTAACTCGCGAAATAAGTTTATCTGAAAGTGATTAAATGATTTAGAGATTAATCCTGAATTTTCGGTTCTGAATATTCAAATTCAAGTTTTCCATGTGACCTTGTTTGATTAATTTTTTAATTTGAATGTTTTGAGTCTTTTGACACCCAACATACAACACATACTACTACAGCTACATCATTCTGCAACCAGTTTAACTATATATGATAAGTAAAGAGACGATAAATGTTATCTTAATTACCTTTTGTGCTTCATAAAGTTTTAATATTTGAGCAAGTTGTACATTTTCATCGTATTCTCTCTTCTTCTTAGCAACTTCATCATCGATAGCCTTTTGGTTTCCACCAAACATGGAACTATCAACTCTCATCATGTATCCCACTACATGTACAAAAGTTTATAACAAGTCAGCTAAACACTACATATTTAAGGGTAATCCTAATTAATGAAGTCCTAAACCGTAAGGAACCTAACAAATAAGACGTTTAGTACAGTGTCCCTTCTCATAAAATAAAGTGTTTTGCATGTATTGGTGTAGAATTAGAAGTAGCTAGGTTAAGGAAGTATATACGTGGGCGTTTAAAAAAAGAAAAGAAAAGAAAAGAAAAATAACTTAACAAAAGTGTGGATATTTTAAAAGAATTTTGTGGTTACTTCAAAGTAATTAAGTAAACTCAGGAACATACTAGGATGTTGGATTTGATGAACAACAGAAAGAAAAGTAAACGTATCTCCGGACTTGAACAAGAATTTATCGAGAATCCTTCTTAAAGAGTTCACTCTCACTCCTCTAGAGGCATCATGAGCCAACACCACCCTTTGAAATTGATCTTCCATTTTTGAACTAACTTCAAGCAATATATATATTCCAACAATACTAATTATATCTAGAGTACTGCAAGTACAACTTTAACTCATAGATGTAGTGGTTAGTCCAACCAGATGGGGGAGAGAAGACAGGAGTGTTGAAGGTGGTTAAGAAATACTATAGAAATGGATGGTGATCATATCTAAGAGCAAACATGATCGATGCCACCTATGTTTTTCTCTTGTTAATTACTTTGAATTATATCGTTTGTAGATCGATATTATTGGATTTCACATTAATGTTTGTTTAAAGGTGGTATATGCTTCTTTCTAGTTTTGCCCAAAAATAATTCAAGACCTAACAAAACAATTAGAACCAAGTCTGTTTTATTGGAGAATAACAACTGTTTTCATAATTAAAAAATAATAATAATAATAATATATATTTGGATTGATCGAGTGTATACACACGTTCTTTATTTTTTAGGTATAAACTAGAAGCTATAAAAAGGATCAAATTATCTCTTATAATATCGTATCAGACCAATTTGGCCCAGTTAATGAAACTATGTAACTGTTATTCTTTCGATTAGTTTAAATTGAGGGCATGGTAATTGTTGACATTAAGCTTATCTAATAGAAAAGGGTTCATGGGTTCAGATTTATAGTGTTTAACACAATGTTTTTATCTATATATAGGAAATTTTGAGAATAAAAATTGATATAGACTATAGAAATTCATAACTATACTATATAAGAAATCAAAGTTTTATTTCTTATTTAGGTAGATTATTTATTTAGATTATCTATTGAGTGTATTCGTTTTCATTAATTGTATTTATGTAATCTTATGTTATATAAGTTTCATCTCCTCGTTGATTCCATAACTCACATAACATAGATGTTTAAACCAACCTAAATTGGAAGATTTTATACATTTGCGAATTCAAGAAATAAGCAATGAGTTATAAAATGATAAATTAACTTTGAAAACCAAACTTATAACGAATACAAGATATGTAAACAATGATATATATTTTACAAATGCAACCACAAATCCCTAAATTTACCTTGGCAGCTAGTATTTTGTTTTACAATTAATCAGTCGTTCATAAATCTTTCAATATCATAAAGGAATAGTAGTAACAATAATAAGTCTTATGATAAACTTTACTCATTAAGATTTGACAAATGGTTTGATTTTTTCATTTAAATCCTCGAGCTTCTTCATCCTCAGCGTTTCGCTTTCGGTAACCAGCTGCAGGAAATGTGTTTTGTTAATTGTTGACATAATAAAATGCACGTACTTATTTGTAGTCTTAGATTAGATAGCTAGTAACTAAGTTATAGGGGATAAAACTAAAAAAAACATGAAATTACCTCCATTAATCTGGTAATTAGTTGCGCTTTCTCCTTGTTTTTCTCATTAAACGCATCTATAGCTTCTCTATACTCTTTTTCCTACATATCATAGCGAGCATGATATATATTACTAGTAATAAATAAAAAAGGAAATCCGATGTTGAACCTTGTTTGTTGACCAAGTCTCACCTTCTTTTGACAGTTTTGCCCCAAGGACTTTAGCTCTTTGTTGACCAAGTCAACCCTCTTTCTTACTATCAACCCTTCCTTCCACCTTGGATCCTCAAGTGCTTCAAGATCCTACAATATTAACATTAATTTCATGTGTAAATACAATATTTCCAGTTGAAATGAAAACAAAATAGTGACGTACATTGCGAATTTCAGCCAACTTTGTTGTTTCTTGTTGAACGCGGGTTAACTGAGCTTCAACTCTCTCCTTGACCTCCATCTTCTTCTTTGTGATCTCTTCTTCTTTAGCCCGGAAAGCAAACAGGGCTGATCTTGATAGCTCATCGTCACCATCAATCAACGGCCCAGAGCTCTTCATTCGAATCATCTTCTTTGATTGTTGTTCATCCGATAAACATGCCATTTATTATTATTATTATTATTATTATTATACTTATACAGCAGCTAGCTCTTTTTCATATCATGCGCGCGGGGTTTACAAGTAAATTGAAATCCCCAATTGTTTTATTACGAAACAAAAGACGGGTCGTGGGGACCAACCTTTTATCAAAAGACGGGCTCTAGATCGAACGCTTTGCTCAAATTTGAGAATAAATATTTCAAAAATAAAGCGGGATATGTTTTTTGAAATACTTATACCAGAAAACCATGGGGGATCGAATGATATAATAAAATACTTATTTGAGTTGATAAAATCTCTACAAACTCATAATTAACATTATTATTATTTTTTTTAAAATGTTGGTTTATATACATTTTCGTAATTTTTTATAAAAAAAAATACCAAAAAATCTCTAAGTACTTTTTTTAGAAAAAAATATGTATAAAATAACATAAATCCACATCTATTTAATTTTTCAGTAAATGTTACATATGTAACATTGCTAATTTAAAAAAATCCACAACTTAATAAATAACGAAACATAAACTTTATACATCAAAATAGAAGGTAAATTGGCAATAGACTGCGTCGTTAGTCCTTTTTGGACAGAATAACAAAGTCTTTGAAAAACCGCGTTAATAGCTTTTGGGTCATAACATTGCTATGCATAACCGTTGAACTCGAATTAGGCACTCCCACACCCTCAGGTACAAGGAAACCAAAAGTGTCAAATGCAAAAGGTCCCGAAAGGAAAGTCCTGATTTTGCTTGCCATGTCCATTGTGTAACATCTAGGAATTTCTGATAATTAAAAAAATGCATATGTGGAATTTATCGTGTCGTATCGTATTTCAAATTCAATATATTTACGTAATATATGTATTATTAATTTAATATGTATAAATATATATTGTTAATGTTAATTAATAAATAAGTAAATTATTTATTAAGTAAAGTTAACATAAAAATATTAAGACTTTAGATAATAAAACTAAGTGATTACATTCGAATTTGTAAAAAATGTATACAAGTATGAATTCTTATAAAAAAATATAAGATCGTCATCAACAAAATACACACTTCAAACTTTTTGTGGCCAAAATAGAGAAAACAAAACCTTTTCTAATAAAAAATGGACGTGGTGTCCAATTTAGGAGCTCATAGACAAACAGGGACCAAATGTAAAATGTTACCTGCGCGACCCAGATCCTTTGCGGGTCTTCTTCTTCGCCCAAGACCGATCCACAAACACCCATCCGGGTCCCGACGTTTTCCAGTGCACCTCATGACTTCAAATTGGTGGGGTTCTAATCGGCTTCATTGAAGGAGTTTAATGGTGGATTCAAATCCACGATGTACTTGACGAGTCGATCGAAAGAACTCCGAAATCAATTTGGTGATAAAAACTTAAACCAGGACCTAATTCGAGCATTTACTTTAAACTGGGTATAAAACCCAATATGGTGCTTCGTTATTGCACAGCCAAGACACACAAACGAGCACAGATCGAAGATACTCAAAAACTAGCTTCCACGTCGCCTTAGATCGAAGTAAGTACCTGATTTTCGATTCACTGATCAGTAGCCCTTATTAGATTTACATTTGATTCAGTTGATTACGAAAGATATTAGAATTAGGCTCGTAATCAGTGGCGAATAGCGAAAATTTTTTCACGAGGGTCGGCAATGCTTTAGAGTCATTTGAGTATCGCTATATAACAATTTTTTTTCTCCACTGTTCGGGTCAGTTTGAGTCGAATCGGGTCGAATCATGTTAAAAAGTACAATTCGACCAAATTTCATATATAAATCATAATGAGATAATAAAGGACTTGGTTTAATTTATTAAAATTAATAATGAACTTGTTTAATATATGGTAATTGTAAATTTAATTAGCTTATTACAGTTCAAAATGGACTTGAACTTAATTGAAATTAGGTTTATATTATTAGTTGAGTCTTTTTTAACTTGATTTATAACTAAACATTTAGAAATTAAATTGGATTGGGGACGATTGCAAATTTTTATGAGGAACGGTCGGGATTTTAGCAAATATATACCACTGGAAAAAAAACTCAAGGAGGGCGGCTGCTCCCCCACGGTTACATGTACATACGCCCCTGCTCGTAATGAACACCCAGTATCAATTAAAAGCAATTAATTTCGAGATAAAATAGAAAAAACACCACGTTGTTAATCATTTAATTGTATAATTGTTTGTAATGAGTGGGTAATTGTAACGGTATATCTCTCATATCAATTTTTTTTGCATCGATATGATATTACTAAACAACATATAGATCGATTAAACACAAACGTTAACATTTAAAAGCTTGATACACTAGTACAAGTTCGTTTTTTTAAGGCGGTTAAATCCATTTTAACCGCCTTAGAAATTGTCGCCTCAAAAAATGTTATTATCATATTATGAATTTTATATGGCGGGTGAATGAACCGGCTCAAATAAAGAAAACATTTTTTAATGAATTAGGGAAGATGGTTAGATTTTAGTATTAGAGATGTTATTTCATAGTTTGGGTTGTTATAATAGTTGAATAAATTACAATTTTCAGTTTTCACAAAATCTTGGTTTGAGTCAAATAGTTTAAAATTTACGTTTTGAATCCAATGATTTGGTTTTTTGTTCTGATAATGTACATACCACTAACACTGGTTAACTTTTTCTGTTAGTTTGTTGTGAAAAGACAAAAATACCCATTCTTTGTTGTGAAAAGACAAAAATACTCATTCTGATAAAAACAATAATAATGTAGGAGATGATTATAATACAAAGGAACTTTTTGGTGAGAAGCGTAAGATGGATTCATGTTCGTTGATCTAACAAATCAATGGTTAAGATTAAGTGTTTCTCACTTTTACCAAAAAAATGTGCGTAAATATATTTGGAAGGGCAAAAGAGTAACATCCGCATTTTGAAATTTAAACCAACTTCCACCCATATCTTCTAAATTAAATAACTTGTACATACTTTATAATATTTTTACAAAATTACACCATAAAATAGAATATTTTATTATCTTTAAATTTAGTATGGTATTTATATGGTTTTTCGATTTTTTTGACGTGGTCGATATTTTTTGTGTTTAGAACGTCTTTTTTACCCAGTTAACTTTGGTAAGTATTTTTTGTTCTTTGTTCAGTATTTTTTGTTCTTTGGTCAATATTTTTTGTTCTTCGGTCCATAATTTTTTTACCAACTTTTTGTTTGTAAATAAATAAGTTTTAAAGACCAGTCCATATTTGTTTGTCTGTGATCCGTATTTATTTACCTTTGGTTCATCATTTTTTTTACCAATTTTTTTTTGTGAATAAATAAGTTTTAAGCACCAGTCCGTATTTGTTGCCTTTGGCCCGTATTTTTTTTGCCTTTGATCCGTATTTTTTTACCTAGTTTGGTCCGTCAAAATATATAAAAATTGGGAGCGTGTTTTTTTTTACGTTCCTACCCTTCCGAAATGACACGTAACGCATCTTGATGTCTTTCTACGCTTCTCACGGTTTTTGCCATTTGTACGTTAATCATTCCCTAACAATGTAACTTAATTTATACACACGTACATACAACAAAAACCTTCACATCACCCTCCCTCTCTAAACACCCACATTCTCTCTCTACTCTCTCTTTCTCACGCTCAAACTACCACCACACCCACTTTCAGCCAAGACGTCTGTTATCACCAAACCACCACCACTACATACTGCTATCACCACCGCACCACCATACTATCATCACCAAACCGCCACCAGTCCACTGCCATCACTAAACCACCACCACCCACTACCATAGCCACCACCACGCCGTCAATCCCATCACCAAACCCTCATCGTCAACACAGCCAGCAGAAGCCCTAATCGCGTGTCAACCAAAAAACCCCTTAACCGTCGGAGTTGAAATCAATGGCCACCATCCTCAAGAAACAAAAACGATCTTTCACTAACACAACCACTGCCACCACCACCACCAACCATCACCACTGATTTTTTAACCTAGAGGAAAGGTTGTGAAGAAACCCTAGTTCAACCTCCCATCGATGTTTCAAAAGAATCATTGTCAGACCATATTCAACCTTATCGATTTTAATTTTCCCACGAACATACTAGGGTTTTGTTTTTTATACACCCAAATTGAAAAGATGAACAAGTTTCAGAAACCTCAATAGGGTTTGTTTTGAAATCGACAGTAGGTAGTGGTGAACGATGGTGGTGAGCGATAGTGATGGTGGGTGGTTATGGTTTTGCGGGTGGTAATGGAAGATGACGATGATGGTGGTGGTGGTGGTGGTGCTTGCAAGGCTGGAGGGGACAATGGTGGCGGTGGAGCGATGTCGTCAATGATGGGAGACGAGTTTGGGGTGTGAAGGGCTTTATAGTTTTTTGCATAAACTCAACAGAAAATTGCTAATAGTGTTGATGGTATGGACTATAATCGCAACAAAAAAAAAAACACCATTAGATTGAGACCTTTATTTTGAAACTATTGGATTCAAACCGAGTTTTTTAGCAAACCACAAGGGCAGAAAAGTGTAGTTTACTCTCGTACATTTTTCTTTTCTTTTGTTTTTTTGGATTTCCGTCTTTTTGCTAGCATGTTGGACCTGTTGGTTCTTTTTCAATATAGTTGGTCGTTTCAAATAAATTATTTCATATAGTTTTCTCATAGTCATCAACATGATAACTTAGTTCCAGGTTATGATTGGTGCTTGAAATTCAAACCATCTGCATTTTATAAAGTTTCCCCAAAATATTTTTTATGAAAAAACTATTTAGCAAAATGAGTGATTTAAAAAAATATTTACCAATTTTTTATTTTTTTTTTCATTTCTCCTTACTTCTAAGTAATCTATCATATTTTTTTCTTTTAATTATCAACTATTTATATTTTTTTCACAGTTATTTTCAAACTAACTTACTATATATAATTCTTTTGGTATATTAATCAAACCTTGACAAATACGTACGACTTAAATAATCATATGAATAAGCTCCTAGTATTATTAGGTGTTACTCATCCCTCTAATATATATACCATTGTTAGATATATCGATATGATATCAAGGGACATTTGTCTCAATGGTATCTTAGATACTTCAATTTTTTATACTTCTCAAATGAGAGGTTCCAGGCTGAAATTTCACTTAGAGCAAAAAAAAGAATGCTTTGCCTGATCTGTTTGTCAGGGTGGGGACGGGTGGCCGTACTAGTTACTGTTAAAAAAAAACTATGTCTATGTGATACATTGATTAATCATGTCGCAAGTTATATCAGGTGTAGCAGATTAAAAGGTTAAAAATGCGAATATCCGGTGCCTAACTATCTCTATTTCCAATGAACATTGTTCAAAAAACATTCTAGTATGCATACCAACAATCGAGTATACTTTCCCAGGCCATTAATCAAATTATTATATTAAAAATAAACCAACCGTACATCGATGTTAATATATGTTTTGTAGGAAAAAGTAATACCTAACTATAGTAGGAGCTTATTTAAATGATTAGTCTAGTTATATTTGTTATTTTTTTATTAGAATATACAAAGACGAAAATTATAATGAGTTGGTTAAAAATAGAAAAAATAGTAAATTGTCGTTTACGTTTTTATGGTTTCATGATACTCTTTGAGTTCAAAAGTTTCATTTTCATCTATTATAGGTATGTTGTTTGCATTTTTTATTCATTTAAGTCCAAATGATTAATAGAGTTACATTTGTCTGTTAAATTTTATTAAAAAAAGACTAAAATACCCACATAACTCTTATAGTTATATTTGATAAATTAAAAAAATTAAAAAATGAATAAAACCCACCTCACTCTCTCTTTCTCTAAATCTGCTCTTTCTCTCTCTAACCACCACCACCGCCAATACTACTCCCTGCTCTCTCTCTCTAACCACCATACACCATCACCTACACCACTAGCGCCACCTTTGTCTTCTTTAGTTCACCACTATAATGAGATCCTCTCAATATTTTCCATATTCATACGTAGCCTTATATTTGGTATTTTCAAACTTTCATATTTTGACTTACGTATCATATATATTTTGCTGGTTTGTATCGGAAGAAACAATAATAATAAAAAATCAATCTTTGAGATCATGGGTTTTTACATGGTAACAGAGTAGGATTCACATTGAAGACCCTAAACCAAAAACAAAACTTGCAGTCAATGACAATGGCTGAAAAAAATCAGAATGACAGAGAAAAATCACAACCAGAATACATCGAGACAGATTCAAACCCCATTCTAGGCCTCACAAGTGACCTATACAAGATCTTTCTAAATCACTTTGCGGGAACAAACAATTTAACAACGGATGAAACAGAACCAATCGCGAATATGGCGGGTGGGCCAAATCAAGATGATTGGATTGTGGATTTAGGAGCCACAGAACATATAACATGCAGAACCGACACATTAGAAAACAGAAAGAAAAATGCCTATGAAACTCCTGTCATAATTCCGAATGGCGATAGCGTTTTAGTTGAAGGCAGGGGTGATTACACATTACCAGGAGGAACAAAAATTACAGGGGTCCTATATATGTCCCAAATTTTAACTGTCATCTATTATCCGTGAGCCAAAAGTCTCCAATGTACAGTAACCTTTTTCCCGGATTTTTGCGTTATGCAGGATCTTCGATCGAGGAACTTGATTGGTGCGGGTGAGTGCAAAGGAGGTCCAAGCATGACTTGCGACAAACAGGGTATATCTCATCAACTTGGAATAAGGGAATCATGAAACGATATATTCGGATAGTACGGTACTCCACCGACGGCATATGTTGGCCTAGCCCATCTACATTGATAGCAAGAAGAAAATCATGAGCAGGTGGTGCTCGTAGACACTCAAAACTGTTTTTGGTCTAAGAGTCATGTCAGAGTGTAATTCCATATATGTCTTGTACAATTTTACTAAAAACGGTGCTCGCCAATGCATATTGGGTTTTAGGATGAGAAGGGATGGTCATTGTTAGTGAAATCGCTGAAGTCAAAGTTTGGATTAATTGTATCATGAACACAAAGTTTGAAATTGCATTAATAAGAAACTTGTGTGTCTATTCACGACGTTAAATATAAGTGATCTTTATTTAAAATTTGCGATCTTCTTGTGAGAGCTTAATTTGGCAGCTTAGATTACGAATGGTGCTTAAATTATACATATGAGTATTTAACGCACGCGTTCTTATTTTTATCATATGATTGGGTATATATAATATATATGCATGCACATACTTTTGTAATGTATTATACATTAGTTGTTTATTTGAAAGACGTAGCCACGCGTATGTTAAAGATACATATATATATATATATATAAGTGCAGACATTTGGATTAATTTAATATTTAATAATTAGCTAGCGTCTTCTTGCAGCAGTTTCCCTTTGGCAGTTGAAGAAGACACCAGCAACAGGCGATCCCAGCATATTCTCATCAGCAAAATTGCGAGTGTTGAAACCAAGCCTTGAAGCTGGGCAACTCACTGTCTGCCTCCCCTTTTGCTTGAATAGAAGAAACACAAACCTGTGAATGCCAATGTTTGGCCTTGGTATTTCATACCCCACTACCTCTGTTCCTGCGATACCACAATTTTCAACTTTCAATTTTCAATTTTCTTACCTAAACTAGCTATAAGCTACCTAGGATTTTAATTAAGATTCATGTATAGTGTAACTTAATTTGTATTCTATATATATACGTACTGTGAATAATAAATAAGAAGCAGGCTACAAAATAATATTCTATCTCAAAATAATTAATGTATGATCTAAAATAAAGCATGGATATATGAAAGCTAGAAAAAATAATTGACCGATGTATGAAGAATATACGTACCAAATGAGGAGTCCGTTGTGCCTGGGATATCTGTGACAATCCTGTAAAAGAGAAAAACGTTGTCAATGGTAAACAAGTTGCACCTGACATATTGCTTTTCTAAACGACACGTACTAATACTTTTCATTTGTTTCTCATATTAATATTATTTTTGTTTTCAGTTCAAATTCCCTGGTCAATATTCCCTTCTTTTCAATTCGTCCCGTATATATATCCTTTCTACTGTTATATATACAGATGATCATCAAAGAAGATCTTTCCAGATCCTGGATTCTAAACTGGGTTATCAAGGCCGGGAAGATGTGACATGGAATCTTTTTTTATTCCATTGTTTTTTTACTTCTTTATTTTTTTTTTAACATTATTTTCTTTTTTTCCTTTTTGGAGGAAATATTGGCATGGTTTAACACACGCTACTCCTCATGATTTCACGGAAAGGAGTTGACCCATGCCGGCTTTGAGCTAGATAAAATCTTTACGGTGTGAAATAGCAACCAAAAAGAAACATACATAGAGGAAAAGAAAAGAAAAGAAAAGAGGAGAAAAGAATTCAATCATAAATTTAAGACAAAATTACATTATAAAGGCCGGACCTCTACTGAAATTTTCTCAAAACATAAAAGACTCATTCTGTGATATTCTTAAACGTAAAGGACTTCTACGTTAAGCCTCTATTTCTAACATCTCAACCTCTCAATCCATTCTTACTCTTCTATATATTTTGACAAGAACGTTGCAATATATATCAGATTGAGCAAATTCAAGTGTGTTTTTCTGGATCCTAAGGCCAGGCCATGTATTTCTACATCATGAGTTGTATAATAAACACAAGTATAGGCATGATCACTGATACTATAAAAACGTAGCCATTGCGATAAGAGCATTAAAATTCAGACTAATACAAACTAATACACATACTAATAACAATTTAAAGGGGGATAAATCATAAAATATTTTTAAGTAATTTGTAACTCAATACCTTAGCATCAAATTTTCCCCGTTACATATGAAATATCAATAAGTTATACCAGTATCCATTATTAGACTTAAAAAAAAGATAACAATTATCACCATGAATAATTGTATCACCATCAACTTATTTTTTGCCAAGATAACAAGATACTAACAAGGTGAACATATTGGTTGCTTCATATCTTAGGCGAAAGATTACGATTAGAGAAAGATGCACTTTTAGATGTTTGCTGGTATATTTTCGGAAATATATTGCTAGTTCTTGTACGTCAAATTCTACAAAATTGGAGGAATGGGTTGGGAGGTTAGGATGTTCTTAGAAACAGAGGCTTAAGATCGATTGTCCTGCGATTGTGTCCCAATGGTAATTCACCCTCCCTCCCTAGTGGAGGTCAAGGGTTCGATTCCCATCTGGAGC
>WOUH02000039.1:4948433-4958843 GCA_009936405.2 Stevia rebaudiana
GGGCCGGATCGCTTCGCGATCTGATGTACGCAGCCTTACCCTGCACTTTTTGTGCAAGAGGCTGTTTCCCACGGCTTCAACCCATGACCTCAAGGTCACAAAGCAGCAACCTTACCAGTTGCTCCAAGGTCACGATGTAGAGCTACATTAAAAAAATCAGCCAAACGTAAATCACCCATTTTAATGTACATACTTCATTTTAAGGCTAATTTTGTAATTATACCATTTGATGTGGCAGGATTGACCACACCTCAAGCTGCAGGGGTTATGCATTCTAACTTTGAGAAAGGTTTTATTAGAGCAGAGACAGTGAGAAATTTAACAATTTCTGAAATTTAACAATTTCTGAAATTTAATACATTTTCAAAGTGATGTTTATTAGTAAGAGATGGTAAAGTTATTTATCAATCTACAAATATAGAATACAAGAAAATATTTAGATATTTATAAAATTTTTTTGAGTGTTAAAGAATATAATTGTGTTGTTTTTCCTATGTGAGATAAACTTTTTAATTATATATTTACCTTTGTTGCACACGAGTTATATGCTAGTTTTTCTTATTAAAGATGTGAATAAACAAATCAACATCAAGACTAAATCTGGTTATTTCTATATGGTATCATAGAGCCATAATAACTCCAATGAGTTCTTCGTTCCTCATTTTCTGATCAAACTCACCGCAACCAATCTTTAGTTGATTTAGATCATCACATTGTTGGCTACTGGAAAACATAATATTACATGTTTAGTTGTTTGTTTTGAGAAGTCTATTACTGCTGGCTGGTTCAGCTTGTCTCATTTCATTCTATTACATGTTAATTATAAGTTGTTAATTGTTATGTAAATCCAACCAAAAATTCTCTAAAGTCAACCATGCATAACGTAATAATGTGTTTACAACACAACACCATGACCTATACTTATTCATTCATGTTTGAAAATTATTACGAGTCAGCAAGCGCGATAAGTTGATGAACAACATTTGGATCTGCCAATGTGCTTGTATCACCAAGCTCATCAAGCTGCCTAGAAGCAATCTTCCTCAAGATTCTTCTCATTATTTTCCCACTTCTTGTCTTTGGAAGACCGGGCGCCCAATGAATTTTGTCAGGAGCTGCAAACGCTCCAATCTGAACACAAATCAATCTTACTAATTGTTGGTTGGTTGATTAAAATTAAAAAAAAAAAAATTAAACTTACATTGTTTCGGACAGAAAGCACAAGACTTTTCTTAAGATCCTCACTGTAGGTGACACCCTCAACTGGAGTCACAAATGCATATATGCACTCACCTTTCACCTGTTTGTTATACAATTACAAAGAATCAGAAGAAAACAAATCAACATTCATTAATTTAAGGAAAAACCCACCTGGTGCTCAACACCAACAACTGCAGCTTCAGCACACTGGGGATGGGAGACCAGAGCAGATTCAACTTCTGCTGTGCCAATTCGGTGTCCACTGTTGCAAATGTTCATGATTGATTGATTGGAATTCACACACATATATATAACTATATGTACATGTTCATGCCTACCTGACATTGATGACATCATCAACTCTTCCAGTGAGCCAATAGTATCCATCCTTGTCTCTGTAAGAAAATAATAATAATAATAAGATTAAGCACGGGTGGGGGTGAAAAAACATTAGGATTTAGAATACCTCCTGCAGCCATCACCGGTGAAATAATAACCGGGGAATACATTGAAATAAGCCGTTTCATATCTCTGATGATCCCCAAAAAGGGTCCTGAAAGCTCCTGGCCATGACGCTTTAACGCACAAATACCCACTGCACTCGCCTTCCATCTCCTTACCCTTTTCATCCACAACCACTGCCTGCAATTGGATTCATTTTATTTATATTTTATTTTTATTTTTTTGCTGATGGAATATTATTATTACATGTACCTGGACCCCGAAAAATGGAAAAGTGGCAGAACCTGGTTTTTGAGGCCATGCACCAGGCAAAGGAGTGATCTAAAACCAACACCTCTTGTTTCTTAACTTCAAATTCCATTCATAAATAAATATTAAATATTAAATATTAAATATTATCACTTGTACCATGAAACCCCCCGTCTCTGTTTGCCACCAAGTATCTGATATCGGACACTTTGAATCTCCAACTACATTGTAAAACCACCTGCCATATCAAGGAAATCAATACAGAGGTTTTATTTTCACCTGCCAAGATATATAAAAATAAACGAGACCACCTCCATGCACTTGGATTGATTGGCTCGCCTACACTACCAAGAACTCGTAAAGATTTACGTGAATAACGAGTGACAAACTGCAGTTTATAAAAGTATTGTTATTGTTATATATATATATATATATATGTGTGTGTAAGCACGCATAAGAGAGAGTACAAGTCCTTGCCTGATTCCCATCACGCATAAGAGAGCGCACCAGCGTAGGAGCAGTGTAGAATATTGTCACCTTGTACTTGTCAACAATATCCCAACATCTTCCAGGATCTGGATAATTAGGAACCTGAAGATGATTTTTAGATAGATGGATTTATTTATTTATTTATTTATATTGACTCAGTACCCCTTCATAAACTACAACTGTTGCTCCATTAAGAAGAGGTCCATAAGCAACATAGCTGTGTCCAGTAATCCAACCACAGTCAGCTGTACACCTATATTAATTAAATGTTATTTTTTATATTTAGCTGATAATAAATCATTTAAAAAATGTTTGGCTTGCCAGTATATATCTGATGGCTTGTAGTCAAATGCATATTTGAATGTTGCTGCAGTGTATATCATGTATCCTCCTGTGGTATGCACAACACCCTATTAACAAAACATAACATGTTATGTTTTGTTAGAAAAATATATATATATATATATATATATTTGTAGCAAGCGTTATCAACTCAAGAGAGTTAGTTACCTTCGGCTTTCCTGTGCTTCCACTCGTATACAGAAGAAAAAGTGGATCCTCTCCATCAACCCACTCTACATCACATTTAGTGGAATATTTTGGAACAACATCCTGGATATTTTATTTTATTTTGTGTTATTAAAATAAAAAATAAATAAATAAATAAATAAAATGAAAAGAAGGTTCCTACCTGCCACCATACATCTCTTTCTTGTTGCCAATTGGTGACTTCCCTCTTCATGGCTGATTCATTTGCATAAGTCAAACATAAACCTGTTTGTAATATACATATACATTAGTGGACTCTTAATTTAAATAAACAACCAACATAGACGGACTTACCAACATTTTGAGATGATTCCGAGAGTGCAGAATCAACAATATCCTTAAGATTGATGACTTTAGCCCCTCTTTTAACCGCATTACAAGTTATCACAATCTTGGGCTTGCAATCATTAATTCTTTGTTGAAGAGATTCTGCAGAGAATCCAGCGAAAACAACCTGAAATCAAAGGTGGTGTTTTTCAGTCTCTTATACTAGTAATAATAAAAAAACAAAATAAATAAATAAATACCGAATGAAGAGCACCGATACGAGCACAAGCAAGCATGGAGATTGGGAGTTCCATGAGCATAGGTAAGTAAATAATTACAGAATCACCCTTTTTAACTCCATTTTCCTTCAAGTAGTTTGCAAGCTGGGAGACTCTATCTAGCAGCTGATTGTAAGTCAATGAGTCATCAAAACCAGCTTCATTTCCTTCCCAATGGAAAGCAATCTTTTCACCATTTCCAGATTCAATGTTTCTATCCAAACAGTTATAGCAGATGTTGGTGATTCCACCCTTGAACCACTACAAACACACACACAGGTCAATTGAATTGAATTGAATTGAATTGAATAAAAGAAAACCTCACTCACTCACTCACTCACTCACCTGTATACTAATATTCCCTTTGGTGATATCAAGATTCTCAGAGTAGACCTGCTGACCCCATTTCTTCTTCCAGTACAACTCAGAAGCCATTTCTGACCAGAATCCACCAGGGTCTTCGATTGACCTCTTATACATCTCCAGATACTAATCAACACAACACAAATTCAAATTCAAACTACTAATTAACCAAATGCAATTACACTAGCTACTTACCTTCTGGAAACTGGGAACATGAGCCTGTTTAGAGAAATCTTGATGGGGTAAGATAAGATCATCACCATCACCATCACCATCACCATCATCGTCAGTAACTGTGGGTGCGATCACCGGCCGCCGTGATCGAACTCTCGCTCTGATTGCTTTAAACGGTGAACGTCCATGTGAATTAATCCAATCTCTATCTCTATCTCTACCCACCACCACAAACGGGAGAACCTGTGATTTTGAACCCCCAACCGTCAACTTGAAACATGCGTTAATCGCCATTTTTCTCCTTTCACACCTCTGTATGTTAATTAAGGGTGTCCATTGTTTTAATCTAACCACAAACATGAAACTAGAAACTGTGTGCCCATACTGTATCTTGTCGTTTTCGGTTATTACTTCACACGTGATTGGATGTAAATAAATATTTTATTTTAAAATTTCTAAAGTTAGGACTTTATTTCCAGGGCTTGCGATTTATCATCCTTAACTTTAAAACACTAACACAATTATACTTTTTCGTTAAATGGAGGGTATACACCTCACCCCACACTAACACCGCCAATGTTTGTGGCCATCCAATTCCGTTAATTTTAAAAGGACACATATTGTAACTTTAAAAAAAAAAATCAAAGTAATTACACCTCACCCCACCCCACCCCACGCTAAACGCATCCCTCTTTCCTCTCACTCTCTCTCCCTCTCTAAGCCACCTTAGAGCATTCAGATCAGGTTCTCCATCTCTATTTGTACTTTTTTCAATTAAATAATACTTTTTCATACCTTTATCATTATCTTTTTCTCTTTCATTCACTCACAACCATTTTAAAAAACTATTAAAATAACATAATTACATTTTCTCTCTCCAATTTAATTTACAAAATCACTTTATTTTCTCTCTCCAATTCTCTATACATAAAGAATCTACTAATTTCTCTATATCCCTCCACTTACAAGCACTTTCAATAAATCTCTATAATATAGAGAATATACTCACATTTTTTTTAGAGAACCAAATGTGAATGCTCTTAGACTATGCATATTGGTGAGGGGGTGGTGAGAGTTTAAATGATGACGCGTCAGTGTCACGCACGAGAGAGATAGAGAGTGTGATGGAAAATGGTGTAATGGGTGAGTGATGGAGAGAGAAAATTTAATGATTATTTTAATAGTTGACTTGTTTTTTTAATTCTTTTGATTTAGATAATTATTAAAAGTAAAAAAATTACAAAATAAATAAAAACCATACTTAAATAATAAAAAGTTACATAATTTTAAAAAAAAACACATGACTAAAAAAAACATAAAAATACTAAAAAAAACTAATCGGAATACTTGGCCCTAATCCTAACCTTTTCTTTCTCGGCTTCTTCTTGATCGATGCCGGTTAAGTGGTCGATGTTCATCCAAAGTGTTTGCATGTCGACAACACGTCGTTCTCCTTTCAACTCGATTCTTGATTTGGTTAGATCGTTAAACTGACCGAGTTGTTGGGCTATCGTAGAGAAACCCTTGCTATCCTCCGACATGTTTGAAGAAAAATGTCGTTTTCCTTTTCCTTTGGCTTTGGCTTTAGCCTTATCTCTACCGGATTGACGAACGGGCGCGTCATCTTGAATCTCCAACTCGTCATCGTTTAGATCAAAACCAAAATGAGCGTCCGAAGTCGCTTGTTCACTTCCCGGTGTGCTAGAGTTGGAAGTTTTGGAACGCTTTATCGATGATGAATCGACAACCACCGGCACCGATTGAATGAGCGGACTATTTTTTAATTCTTCCCAACAATCGTAGAGCGATGACGTAAATATTCCATTGCCGTCTAGTTGAAATTGTGCAAACGACTCGTTGATAATCATTTGGTCGCTTTGACCAGTACGCCTCTAGGCTTTTTTTTTATTGCAATATCCCATTGATTTTTTTAGTTTGTGGGATATATCTCGTCACTTTGATGATATCATATTGTGAGTGCGGCGCTCCTCGGGATATATTTTCTTGTAAAAATTTTCACGAACCGCTTTCCAAAAGATGGGGCTGGTTCTATTGTTGGCTATAGTGTTAGAAAATATTTACGTGTGAGTAAAGAAATATATAAAATATTTTAAATTAATTACAAAGAAAAAAAAATATATTTACCAAAAACTTTGTCCTCAGAACAGATGTGCCAAGCATGTGCCAACGTAAGCTCCTCCTAGGTTCGAGTACCCTCTACACCACCTCTTGTCGAACCGCCCTTCTTCTTGTGTTTGCGTGTGTTTTTATCCTTCTCTTGAGACGCCAGTTGCGGTTTGTGTTGAGTCTCGGGTAGGTTAAACAGGCGACTACTCGCATAATCCGAAAACCAAAGCATTTGGGTAAAAGGCCCCGGTTGAAGTTTAATGGGTCAGAAAAAGGTGGACGGTCTGGTTGGAGTTAAATTGATTTTGGTTGTATTGGTTTGGGTTAAATTGGTTTTGGTTGTATTGGTTGGGGTTAAATTGGTTGGGGTTGTATTAGTTTGGGTTAAATTAGTTGGGATTAAATTGGTTATATTGGTTGCGATCATTTGAAAACTTTATAAAAAAATGAGAAGAATAAGAGATTTTTGTTAAAGAAAGGTGTAAAAAATATAGGAGAATGAGTGTGATATTTATATTGGGAAAAAAAATGATTTTTTATTTTTTTTAAGTTTTCAACAATCAAAAAGGGGTGGGCCCACTTCCCCAATGTCTCTTTCTCCTCTCCCCACGCCGTTCCAGCTACCACGCTTAGCCCCTCCACGCCCCTCCCCACGCCTCCTTGTTTTGGTGTTTGGGGCATTAAAGCCCCCCACCACCATAACCATATCTGACGTCTAGCGACTCCTTGTCAACGATCCCCCAACAACCAATCCCCGCCACTGTTCTCTCTCTCTTTCCACAAAAACAAGCATCCAGTTAGGGTTTTGCAAACAATTGTGGTGGTGAGATGTTGAACCCGGTTTAGGTTTTTGTGGGGGGAACAATGTGAGGTGGTTGTTGAAGAGGGGTTTTGTATATAAGGGACGACGTTATGGTTACTAAAATGAGGAGGCATATTGGGG
Source organism: Stevia rebaudiana (assembly GCA_009936405.2). Taxonomy (NCBI): domain Eukaryota; kingdom Viridiplantae; phylum Streptophyta; class Magnoliopsida; order Asterales; family Asteraceae; genus Stevia; species Stevia rebaudiana. Next base: position 4,955,535 of record WOUH02000039.1, read on the forward strand.
TTGTCGAATCTGACCTTATCGGCGACATTGGGGTTATTGTGGTGGTGTAACAGTTAAAAAAAGAAGGAAGAGGAGGGGGTGACGGGAACACGTGGCTGGCGCGAGTGTGTAGACGGAGTCCGGTGGTGATACTGGTGTCTATGGTGGAGGTATCATCAGTGGTGGTGGTGGTGGTGGTGGTATGAGAGATATGAACATGGAGGGTAGTGGGTTTAACATTGTTAATGGGGGAGGATGACGGCAGAGGAGTGGCAAATGGGTGTTCTGCTGGTGGCAGTCGTGGTTGGTAGGTGGTGGTTGGTCGATGGTGGTTGGTTGATGGTGAGCACTAGTGGGTGAGATAAGATGGTGATGTTATGATGATGGATGATGATGATAATGCATGATGATGATGGTTTGAAAGAAAAAATCAAAGAACAAAAATAAACTCATGATTCTGATTAATTAAACGAAAGGTCCTTTTATTAAGTTGAATAAATTACACGATTAGTCCCTATATATAAAAAGACTAAGAGCATTCACACTAGTTTCCTCATTCTTATCTGTACGTTTTTCAGTTAAATAATATTTTGTATACATTTATTATTATCTTTTTTCTGTCATACTTACAACCACTTTAAAAAGCTATTAAAATAACATTATTATTTTTCTCTCCCTCCCATGAAAATCCCTATCTCCATATTTTTTTTCTTAACTATGGGGGATGGACAAAGAAAACCCCATATATTTCTCTCGCCTCTATACCCACATAATTTTTTGGGGAAGCTACTGTGAATGCTCTAAAATGCTCTTAACTTTAGTAGAAAAACCTAACGGTATTAGTGTTTTGGAGCTAATGAGACGGATCACAAATCACATGGAAAAAAATATAAGTTTTGAAGTTTGAAGTAAAATAGTAATTTTTCAAAACCACATGTACCAAAAAAAAAACTTAACTAATTTTGGTTTATGCAAATTTCACTCATTAGTCTGTTCATAAGTTACTCATCCAATGTTGATTGCTTGCTCTATGGGAATAACAATCGTAGATTAAAAGAAGTAGATGATATTAGTATTAAAAACAAAATAAAATGATGATAACGAATTATCCGTCACGTGTTGGCATCGAGTTTAATTAAAATAGTGGACGAATTTATACATGTTAAAAAACAAATATTAAATTATGTATAAAGTTACCTAAGTAATGTGGAGTGAGTTTTACGTTTATATACAAACAAACATGACATGGAAAAGTCTTCTCTTGCTTATATAGCTACTTGTTGTATAATCATTAGCATTAGCATTTTTTTCTGAAACTTTGGTTTCTTAAAAGTTTGTGCATTAATAAAAGGATCTCCTTTTGATATATTAAACATAAGTTTATATGCAAAGATTACAAATAATATTATTATTAGTATTTAATAAAAAAAAAAGAAACATTTTATATGGTTAATAAAAATTTAATAGAAGAGAGAAGCGGGAGAGTTGGAATGAGAAGACGTAAGAATATAGAATGCGTCAAATAAACTTTGTTTATTATATAGTATATATTTATATATATATATATAAATGAGTACTTGGATTTTTTAATGGTGTTTTAGTACATTTTTAGATCGAGTATTGATGTTTAACTTTGGCCGGTTGTTGACAAAAATAACTTTTAGAAAAAATAACACCTGAAACTAATGTATAACAATATATAATTTACTGGAAAATACTCTCTAAGAACATTTACATTATAATAATAATTTTTTATATCTTTATCATTAAATTTTTTGCACTCTTATTTACTTCAACATACAGTGTTTTTATATATTTAATAAATCAATCAATTTCTCTATATCTATCTACTTACAACTACTCTTAACTAATCTGTATAATATAAAGAGTTCATCATAAAAAAATCTATATAATTAAATATGAACTAGATGATTCCAAGGCGAGCGTTGCGTCGCACGCACTTACGTATTAGGCATCTCCTCTTGGTCCACCATTCTTTGCATCTCAATTTTACTGGCTCATGAAAATGAACCGGTCAAGTAAATAAATTAATACCATTATAAAACTTGCGACGGGGAATCAGTGTGGGTATGTGACTGCGCAAGACAACCAACTTCGCTTCATAAATAGATTTTCTATTCTTTTTTATAACAATGCATAAAAAAGACCTAAGAGGTGAAGGAAAGACACCAAATAGGATAATTGATCGGTGCATTTTAGCTACACATTATTAGATATTGTTTAAGGATAAATTGCACCGATATGAGTAGTAATATATATCCTTTGATGGGTTTAATACATTTCAAGTTAAAAGATGAAAATGAGCTAAAACAACACAATTGAGTTAAATAAATTAAATTAGTCTTGTTAATAATAAAGTTCAATCTTGCTTAATCTAATTTGAATGGAAATAATCCTTTTGTGTTTTTATTAATTGCCAGCTAATATTTAAAATTCATTGAAAAGCTCATGGATTAGAAGATCACGTGGACATATATAATAAATTCAAAAGCAACTTTGAAGTGCAAATAAAATGAAGTGAAGATGGACTCATGCAGATGGATTAGGGGTGAGCATAACCGGATATCCGAAATTTCGGATATTAGATTTTGGTATCCGAATCCGAAAATTCGGATATCCGGATTCGGATTCGGATATCCGTATTAATATCGGAAATTCAGCATTTGTTATATTTGATTAAAACTTAGCTGATCTAAAATATTGTTTCGAAATGCATACGACTTTAATTCGTCTCTCAGTAGTTGGGAATTTTAGCATATTATACAAACAATAATCAAAAACAAAGAAATAAATAAAAAACTTGCTATACAAAAGTAACAGAGCAGCTTTGAGAGTTTTAAAGAAACCAGCAGGTTTCATGTGCAGCTTCTTGCGCATGTTTAAAGAAACCAAGTGACAGTTGGTGATTTCCAGCAGGTTTTGAGAGTTTAATGTGCGAAAGACAATATGAAGCAGATGATAAAACACGGAATTTTCCTTTGTCTAGCGGAAGAACACTAGAACAGGAAGATACGAAGCATCATAAAGTCATAAAATCACCTGGTTAAGAAGAGAGATTGAAGGACGAAAGAACCTGCAAGTGAAGGATGAACCTGCGTTTATTTGGTATTAAGCGTGGTTAGGGTTTTAAAGGAGTTCAGAACTTCATTGAAGAAGAAGACGAAACTGGCATTGCACGACGCCAAGACTCAGAGATGCAGAGTTAAAAAATTGTAAATCTAGGGTTAGGAACTTAGGGTTTGTTTGGTATGAGGTAATGGAATGGACGGGTGAATGGAATGGATGAAGGAATGGAATGGACAAGGGAAA
>WOUH02000039.1:4965578-4976331 GCA_009936405.2 Stevia rebaudiana
CGGTTGGTGGTAGTACATACACATTCCCCTATGAAATCCTCCAAAATCTCTTGAAGTATGGAAGGATTGTGAATTCCATCAATTGAAGGATTTGGTTGGAATTCATTTTAATTTCAATTCCTTCTCTTAGCCTACCAAACACGACAAGTGATGGAATTCAAATTCCAAATCCCTTCAAGTCCATCCAATTCCGTCCAACCAAACGGGCCCTCATTGTTTTATACTTTGTTTTATACGATGTGATACAAGTATTAGGAGCAAAAACAACGAAGAAACATGACAGACTTTGTGACAACCTTAACGACAAGCATCCATGCATAATATTCAAGACTTTGTTATTTGATGTAACTATGTATATTCCATTAAAAACTAATATTTATAAGTATAGCCACATGTACAGCAAAAATGAAAAATGAAAGAAGCCACTTATTTAATGATTGCATTCTGATTACGTAACCAACTTATTGTTAAATCAAAACACTTAAACACCAAAAGGAGATAACAATTTCAATTTTCAACAAGCAAATCCAAATATCAATTACCCTTCAATAGAGTCACGTGCTTGACTAATGGTTTGAGTTCGTGATAATTCACCTCTATAATAGAAACAATACTTATCTTAACTAATCATAAATTAAGGAACCAATGATTATCGATTCTCAAAACCCTACATTCTTCCTGATTAATCGGCAAATGACAAATTATCCAATCTAATGACGGTTTAGGTTTCATGTGGTGGTGAACCATTCTGATGAACCAGATCGGCTAAATCACTCTCAAAGAAAGCCTCATGAAGAGCCTTAACACATTTTTCAGATTCACTATCATTCACTATCAATGATATATTCACCTGCACCATCAAATACTCAACCGGTGACATCAAAATAATAATATAATAGTTTTTTAATTTTCTAAATAACTAATGCATTTAGTAGTATTGAAACAAGAGATACAAAGTTATTTGTCTTTTCAAAGACATTTTGTCATTAGGCATGTGTTTAACCAAAACGTACGTAAATGGTGGCCTATAAGGTACGTCTGGTTTTTACACGTAGCCATTGTATTAAAGTATATTGATACGAGGGTATATTTGTCTTTTTAATAGTTTTTAAGGCAATTTGTCATTTATGGACAAAACCAGATACTTAAAGTAGTTTTAACTTTTAATACATCGATAAAGAAAACTTTGAATATATAGTTGGAATCAAAAACAGTATCCCTTTAAATAATAATGATGTTTCTTCTAAATTATGGTGAAGAATATTCTCAGATTTAACCGAATTTTTGCCAGATCAACCCATTCGACCCGTTTCATTTAAGATATATTTTTATTAATATTTTACCCATTATAAATACCAAATTGACCTGTTTCAATATAAATTGGATAAATTTTGCTAACTTTAAATACAATCAATGAACAACAACATTAATTATGTGGAATACCTTGGATGCTCCTTGAGATATCATCTGAACATTGACTCCATTTTTGCGAAGAACATGAAAAACCTATAAAGTACACATAAAAAGATTTCAAATGAATAAACAGCACACAAAAGGTCAAAGTTTGACTTTTGAGACTGTAACAATACCTTCTCTAGTATTAGTGAGGACCTTTGAACGTTCCCAATCAGTGAAATAATTGATCGTTTTTGTAGGTAATTCACTGTGGCAATTTTTGAAAGTTCTTCCACGACATTATCAAGTTCCTGCTTGCAAAATCACCAAAATCATTTTGGTGTAATTAATAATAATAGTATTTTACTAAGTTATTTAAGAATCAACTATTTGATTAACTAACTGATGAATAATACAAAAAGATAAAATAAAGGCCATGTTCAATATGGTATTAATCTCAACAAGATAATTTTAGTAAATTAAATTATTCTTACTTTGATGTTTAAGTTTAATAAGTATATGAATTATGAAATTTTGTAGAATTTATAATGTGATATCATATATTCGTACACTTGCCTGCTGAATCAACTCTCTGCTCCAAAGCTTCGAAGGATCCAATGTTAACGAAATACTAACTTCACTAGTAGCCACAACATCCACCGAAATACCCAAATCTTCGAAAGTAGAAAATACCTAAATCATGTCAAATAAATAAAAACTAAAAATTAAATAAGGTTGCTCAAATAATGATAATTGTTGTGTGTCAAATGTGTAACAAGTCATTTTTATACGACTCAAAGTAGGTCAGCTTCCATGAAGATTTTATTCCTTTTTTACTTTTATAAAATTTTAATGTGTTTACTGAGTACAATGATGATGATGATGATGATGATGATAGTACGATTACAAAACTAAAATCATCGTACTTGCAATATTAATGATAAAAATAGAAAAATTAGTAGATAACAACTATCGATTTTAAAAGTGGAGAGTTAAACTAAAAAAGTAACAAGGACATTAGTAGATAAAAAATCAACCCATTTGACATGTTTCCTTGTTAGTTAAATCTTTTAGCTTAACCCATTTGACCCGCCAGAGATAAAAATAACCCGAATCGACCTATTTGGATCCAAAAGGGTCTGAATGGATAATATCATTATCTTTTTACCTTGGCTAAGAATCCAAATTGTCCAAGCATGCGAGTGCTAACGATATCTAGCATCGTTACATTACGTTTCAAAACAATGCTAGTTAGTATTGCCTGAAATTCAAACACGCACACATTTAGGGTCTCAGAATTCAAATAATAACTTTTAGATTATATTTAAGTATTATGGTACTTACCTTTGACATATCCCTTGATTTAGTGATTAAGGTACCTGGAGCATTACGGTTGTAAGAATTTTTAACCCTAACGGGAATATCACCCTCTCTTGCAGGTCTCATTGACTGTGGATGCAACACCTACAGAAAAAGAAAAATGAAATTAATAAAAACTAAATTCAAAGTGTCCAAATTGTCTTGATATTTTTATCTTCTTGTAATATACATTTGAAATATATATTGCGTAGTATGGGTCGAAAACCGACTGGGTCAGGTTGAGTTGATGTCGTATTCTTCAACTCTTTTGATATACGACTCATGTGTTAGTTATGGTTTCAAAACTATATCACTACAATAAATTAAATCCACAAATAAAAACAATTTGGAGGTTGTTATTAATAATGAATTAAAGAGAGAATTTGGGTGAATTTCAACAAAGATGGCCAGTTCAACCCCGTTCTTGTTGGCCCATTTAAGATTAAACCTAACCCCATTATAAAATAGATGGGTCAAAAAAGAGCATTTCGATTAAGGAAGAAACCAACTTTATGTCATATAAATGAACCAAAAGGAAAAGTTAAATAAATTGTTGGAATAACCAATTGGATCAAACCAAAAACAAATGTAAATACACAGATTTGAAGTACAATACTTCGACCGTTTTATTCAATTGAAAACCAGACAAATAAAACTGAATAAATAACCATACATTTATACTAAAGCAATTGAACACTCAAACTAGGAAACCACATAAACAATCAAACAAATATGATAAAAAATTAATTAAAAACTAATGATTATTGTATTATTCAGAAGTATTATTTAACGTAAATACCTGAGCACCAAAATACGCAAGTTCAGCAGCCTCATCAAATGTTAAATATGGCACAGGCTGTGCCCCTGGATATAAGTTAGGATCACATGTTAGAACACCATCAACGTCCTTCCAAACCTAAGTCAAAAACATACCAAAAAAAAAAATTCATGTTGATTAGAACGCGTATCAAATTAGTAGACTGCATTTGCAATTAAATATTCAACCTGAATTTCTCGCAAACCCAATCCTTTACCAATGGTTGTGGCTGTTAAATCACTACCACCTCTTCCCAATGTAGTTATTGCACAAGTTCTCCAACCCTATAAAATAATATATGGATTTTATTAGTCAATTTAATGCGATGGTACTTTGCAATATATTTTAAAATGAAATAATTAAATTAAAGACCTTTCCAAGAAAGCCAGTAACAATAGGAATTGCAGGATCACTTGTCCAATCACCATGAAGTCTGTTTGCGACAGCTGGGTAAGTTGCTTCTAGAATATCCGCATTAGTAAAGTCATCTGTTGTTATAAAACCAATATCAAATGCATCATACTGCAAAAAAAAAGAGAAGAAAAAAAAGGAAAAAGAGTTAACAGAGAATAATGCATGAAATAACAGTTGTCACTGTAATTTGAGGTCATAAATGCTTTCTAATGTAATTTTTTGTCTTGCTCTAATAACAATCATAGTTGTTCAAAATAGTATAAATAGTGTTGTATTTTCATTAGTACACTATCTATTCATAATTCACGCCTTCACGGTCAGAGTTCCCATCATTCCCTTGCATTCAATCCCATTTTTAGTGGTCAAAATCACTCAAATAGTTTTAATTCAATTTGTGACAATAAAACATGTCAGCTCTGCAATCATTTGTTTCATGAAATGTAAAATCCATACAATCCTCATGACGATAAAAAAAGATAACAAAGAAGTTTCCTCGTCTCTGTTAATCTAACCTCATGAAGATAATAATGGATGATGATCAATAGGTGTACTTTGTTTACTTGTTTAAAGCTATATACCTATAGCTTTCATTTAAGAAACTAAATCTATTCAAACAATTTAAAGCATGAAAAGTAGGAAACTTTAGTCATCAACCATCTTTAGGCCATTAAAAATAACCACTGTATTGACTTCAAAAGACAAATGACCAAAGTTAACAAACTCTAAGCTTAATGCAAGTAATCAATAAACCACATACTTGGCGCGCTTTGACACCGATCTTATTCAAGTAAGCTGCAAATATTCTTGTAGACATGCACTCCCCAAACGACACTAGGTAATCTCTGGAACGTGGAGTCATATCTTTCAGTTCAGAAATCGAATTCAGCAACCGCTCTAATTTTTCTAAGTGGTCTGCAAAACATTTTTCGCAAATTATAAAACCACAAAGCCATATGAAAAAAAAAATCAGCTATTCTGCCCAAATGGTTGTAAAACCACAAAGCCATATGATTTAAGTGTTAAAGTCAAAAGAAGCATTAATGACCTCCTTGTTAAATGTAAACAAGTATAATATTTGAGCAGAAACCTCTTGAAGAATTGAATAATTGTAAAAACTAGAAGCTTACCTGTAATGATTGATCTGTCAACTCCAAGCTCATCTACTGTCCTGAGTATATACACAAATGCTCAATCAGCATAAAGCGATGTCTGTAACTTCATATAAGATCCAGATATTTACCTGCAGTGCAGTTCTTTTACGAAATTAAACTCGTCCATTTCAGACGCATTTATAGCACAACTTGCAGCCTTTTCTCCGGCCTATAAGATACGACACAGATTTAGCTCTAAACCTTAATTAAAAACAGATAAATGTAATTTTTGATAAAATAATGATTGGACAAACCAATATAAGCTTGTTGGTAGTTTTGCCCATAGCAGAAAGAACAATCACAGGATTCTCATCTGGAAAGCTGAGGATAAGTTCAGCTACTTCTTTCATTCTATCAGCTGAGGCTACTGACGATCCACCAAACTTCATCACACATGATAGCTGGTTTGTTGATCCTTCTAACCATTGAAATTTGGGTTCGGTTTGTAGCAGAACATCGTTCTTTCTAGCATCACAAGCAACCTTCAGACATCTTCTCCTACTTTGAGCTGGAACCCTAACTGCTCCACATAACTCTGTGAGTGAATCAACATAATTTCGTGACCTTAAGCATAACGATTTGGAGCGTAGATTGCTCTTTGAAAGATAAAATGTTTTGATTACACACACATGTGTAACTGTTTCCATTGATGTGATTAGACCGTTTATTGATAAATTGAGAGAGCTAATTAATCGCTTAGCTCTCCGTCCTACAGAATGTAATCTTCAAAGATTTGATCTAATAATAAGCTATCTTTATGAAACTGCAGCAGAATCTACAAAGGACCTGCAAGCACCATAATGTCGAGGTTGAATCAGTAGAAATGGAAGACGAATCTGACGCCAAACTGAAGATTTACCGATGCGAACGACATAAAAGAAACACGTTTAAAACATGCACCGAGTGTTTAAGCATTCTAAACAAAACGATGATATGATTAACGATTGCTATACAACAAAATTACAGCTCAAATGAGATTTCGTAATCGAATCAGATCGGCATTCTTAGCTCGGCAGCTAGAGCTGTATTTAACATCTTCGTACATGAAATCAATGCGAGAAATTAAACAAAATGAAGATTTGAACACATATGATGAAATTAAATGTCGTACCTGAGTAGAAACAGAGAGCGAGATAGGGTTTTGTCGTGATTAGATTAGGGCTTGATGAAAATAGGTATGAGTCGCTGCGGCGGAGCTGAGAAATGGAGACTCGTGCAATGGCGGGACCGATGATGATGTTCACACACAAAAAAATAATAATTAGAAAAGAAACGACACGGTGAAGGTTCCTCTCGTCTCACTTGACTGCTCTCTTTCATCTACGAGTCTAAGGTTGCAATTATTATATAGATTTAGCATTACGGTTTGTATCTCGTACATCAAATCAGAAAATTATAACACTAATACGGGTGTGTATTGTCTAATCGTGGATGTGTGAGGGTCGTATTGGATATCGAGATTGTAAGCTAGGGTCGTATATGGGCTTACGGTTGTATGGCCAAAGGGAGTGACTCGGGAAAGAATCGGAAAGAGTCGGGGCCGAACAGGAACACCGCGCCCCCGGGCTCGGTACGGGGTGGAGCAGGAGGAATTCACTGATATTTACCAAAGAAAGGGGAAGAGAAAATGACAGGTGTAGATAAAGTGGGAAAAAGTTGGACAACACTTTGCAGAATAAGGAAAAGTGAAGAAAGTTGATGTGGCGTTTACGTGGAAGTGGGAAGTGTGGGACGACTCTGTGTGCTCTAAGTGTCATTTTTATAATCGTATTTCCCAATACAGCCAGTAGTTATCAATACGGGTCGGGTCGTATTGATGTAAAAGTTGACTGATTTGATGTTTCGACAAACCAACACGAGTCATGATGTTCAATACGACCCATATTGAGGGGGTGTTTGGGATTGCTTATTTATTCCAATGTCTTTTTTGTCAAAAGTGCCTATTATAACTTTTTGAGAAAAAAGTTTAAAAAAAATGTTTGGATTAGCTTTTATGACAAGAGAAGTCAATAAGTCAATAAGCAGTTTTAAAAAAAAATGTTTGGCTTAGCTTATTAAAGTAAAATGACCAATAAGGATATTCTTATGTTTAAAACTACTTTAGGATTGTGGATGACGTGGGTAGTGTCAGGTAGCGGCACGTGGTGGTGGGTGACAGTGGCGGGAGCCTTTGGGTAATGGTGGTGGTCGGTGGTGGCGGGTGGTTAGCAGGTGTGGGGTGGGGGTGAAAATGGTGGGTGGTGGACGACGATGGCGGGTGATGGTGGAAGGCAGAGGAAGGTGGTTGTTGGTAGTGGCGGTGGTGGGTGGTGAAAGGTGGTGGTAGGTGGTGGTGAGTGGCGGTGGATAGTGGTGGGTGACGGTGATGCACAGCGGTATGTGTGGTGGCGGTGGTTGTGGGTGGCAATGATGATGGTGGGTGACGGTGGCGGTGGTGGGTGGCAGTGATGATGGTGGGTGGTGGCGGGCGGCGGTGATGGTGATGAGTGATATTGGGTGGTAGATTGAGTAAAAAGTGGGGTAGACTGGTAATCTGATGACAATAAGTCATAAGTGATTTTAAAAGTCAGGATTTGTGTCTTTTGAAAAACAGCTTATTTACTATTTACAAAAAATCATTTTCAAAAGTGCTTATTGATTTGCCAAACACTTTTTTTAACTTATTAGCTTTTTAAAAAGCAAATAAGTCAATAAGTCGTTTTGAAACGCAATCCCAAAACCTCCTGAATGTGTTCACATCTCCTAGTGGAGTTCCTATAACGTGCCAATAAAGAGAAAATTCATTAAAATACACTAGGAAGCTGCTAAAAATAACAAAAGAACAGGTAAAACAATCCAAAATTTTAAACCGTTTGAGAAAATAGAAGATGAAATTACACCAAAGTGACTAGTGCAAATCATTAGCATTTGCAACTTAAAGTATTCATATTTGGTTCTCTATAATTTATGTGAGTGAAATCTTTATATTATACAGATAGTATAATAGTGGTTGTGAGTAGGGAGATATAGAGAAACTGATGAAACTAGTAAATACAGAGAAACACTGTTCATCAAAGTAAACTGGAGAGAGAAAAAGTAGTAAAAAAGGTAAAAAGTATTATTATTTAATTAAATAGAAGAGAGAAAAAGTAGTAAAAAGGTAAAAGTATTATTATTTAATTGAATAAAAGAAAGAAAAGATTGTGATTTTTTATGAATTATAAAGAAAAAAATAGAGATCCTTAGATGAATCCTCTAACAAGATTTTTGTTATGAACTCCTCAACAATTCTTGATTCTTATTGGACGGGTGATCTTTATTCTTTATTTCGATGTTTCAATATGTCGTCTCCTTTATGTCTCTTTCACTTTATTAACAACCATTCCTCCCGTTTCCGTTTCATTGTCAAAAACTTAAATTTGGGGTGAATGAATTAGAGCCAAAGGAAACAACGCGGGGTGAGTGAGCAAACATTAATGTCTGCTTACACGCTTTCCATAAAATAAATAATAGTCAAATAATCTTTCCATAATATAAATAATAGTCAAATAATCTTTCCATAATGTCGGGGTAATCTTGTGCTTTTTGTTCAAAAATATATTAGAGACTTATTTGAGGATTAACTACCAAAAAAGCTAATCCTTTAGTAATCTCCTACAGTAGAATTAACTAATAAATCAAATTGATAAACATGAATAAACAAATGAAACTAAAATAAGATTAAAAAAAATTCAACATTAACAATGTTTTATGATATAAAAACACGTCTAATCATGAACTCTCTTGACAAATCGATAATTTTGTGTCTTCTAAAATTAATTAAAAAAAAGTTGCTTTTAGTAAATACCTAAACAAAACAATTTTACCGTCTGTTTTGATATAAACATAAACACACACTAAAATCTTACTAAACCAGAGTGGATCACTATCATTCCCTTTATTATCAACATGCCATTAACACATCACTTGTTTTCTTTTCAACGGCAGTAACACATCACACTTTATTTCAGTTCACTTTATCTCACTCAAACATTAACATGAAAACACATCAAAATGAGCTAAAAATGTAACATTGAAACACGTAGAAAAAGTAGTTAAATCGAAGAAAAAGCAACGGTGACTAATATTGGGATCTCACCACGTGAGAGCTCTTTGACGGCATGATGAGAGAAGGATGTATTTAACACAACCCATTAAAAACAATGATGACATCTCTTAACTGCATCGATAGTTTTGTATCTTGAAAAATAAAACTTATACGAGTGAAATTCGCCTTTATATGCTTAAAAAACTTCTTTTTATCATGCAAATCTACTTATAAAGATCTCCTTACCAGTCAAAAATGATATCACCACATAAAAACGGTCATACAACTCAAAATAAACAAACAGATTATGATCACAAACACAACACTTCTCAAGCCACATGTTTCTTTTTCTTCTTTGCTCTTTTTTCTTCAGAATGGTCCGAACCATGGCCCGAGCTCTGACCAGACCTGCTGGGTTTGGGTTGCACCTTTTCTTCAGCTAATGAGCTTTTAGGCCCACTGCTATGCGTAGCGGTTGGACCATTTGACCGTCCGGGTTTTGTACTCTTTGTAGGGGTTGCAAAATTATAAGCAGAATTAGCCAATGATGTTGCAGAAGACCTTTCTTTTAGCAGTTTTAGCCTCTTCGTGTCATCTCTTGGAACTTCATCAGGCTCCAAATAACGAACAAAGGAAACTCGCCTTGTAATCTCACCAACTGTCAACATATCATTAATAATAATAATATAGCGCGTGAATGCAAGAGTGTAACTTAAGGTAGAATTCAAATACTAAATAAAGAAACAATGTGGTTAACAATTTTGTATGAATAGGAAAGTTCATACGAAAACCACTTCCTCGTACGAGAACAAAAAAATCACAGTTTAATGAACTTCAAACATTTTTCATTTTTTCATACGTTATTATTTTTTAAAACGAATTGCATCATTGAATCGCAAATTTTCTACTCTTTCAAACGAGAATAATAAAACCATATTAAAAGGGAAAAAAATTGCGTCATAAAATTTTAATACTACATATATGCAATATGATAATAATTTACAAATGAGACTTCTTTAAATTTATATTTGCATTTCTATATGAGATTTATTTGGTTTTTTCTTTATTTTTTCATCTATTTATATATGCAGTATGATGATAATTCATATATTTTAGTACTTTGAACTACTTTAGGCATTTCCTATAAGTGTTTTCTTTATCTATCAATGTACATTACAAGTAGACGTTCAAAATAAAAATTTATACTCGAATTATACTGCTTATAGTAGTATACTACAACTTACGACGTGAACTTTTTTCTGACATAGCTTCATTATACTCGTTTGAAAGAGGATAAAATTTGTGATTTAATGGTGCAAACCGTTTTTAAAAAATAATAACATATGAAGAAATGAGAAATGTTTGAAGTTCACTTAAGTATGTTTTTTGTTTCTCGCATAAAAAGTGATTTTGTCATGAACCACCCCCTGATATGATTCATTAAATATTTAAATCCTAGTTTTAAGCACCGGACAGTAGGGCTGTAAACGAACCGAACGTTCAGCGAACCGTTCGTGAACCGTTCGGCGGGAAGTTCGTTCGTGTTCGTTC
>WOUH02000039.1:4985735-5005026 GCA_009936405.2 Stevia rebaudiana
GGAATTTATTGGATGGGGATATATTTTTCCACTCATCAGACGTCTATATGAAGTCCTTCCTAGGCACTCCATTTTTCCTGGGGTGTTACGAAGTGTAGGATGCTTTCATGAAGGATCCTACCTTCAGCCTCTTGGGAATTTTGTTTGAAGTCCCCTCATACCGAGGAACTCTCTGAATCCTTTATAAGGATTGTTTTTTATGCGCAATTCTAGGCCTTTTTGAATCCTTTGTAAGGACATTAATCTTTGTTGCCAATTCATGGGTTATGTTGAATTCTTTGTAAGGACATTTGTCTTTGATGCCCATTCATGGGTCATGTTGAGCCCTTTGTAAGGACATTTGTCTTTAAGGACATTTGTCTTTAATACCCATTCATGGGTCATGCCCCTTCCTGTGTCCTTTTGAATCCTTTGTAAGGATTTTTGTTATTATGCCTATTCACGAGGGTTCTTCCTTGTGTTAATTAGTTTTTATTTTTATAAAATGTTTTTTGTATAATAAAGTCCATACGAAGGACTTTTCTTTGCTTTGGTAGGTATACAACTATGTGGGTTATCACCTATGGCAACCCCTCAATTGTGTTAATTTATGAGTATTGAACTTTACATAAGTTATGGAGCATCATGGCATTCTATAAATTATTTTCATTCATTTACCAGGGATTTTAACCCACGTATGTAAGAATGTTATGTGTGAGTTCCTTACTAATTTTGATGTGTCATTGTCGACATATGTTATACTTAGTATGAACTATATTTTGGGAAAATAGAAGGTTGTACTTGTATTTATTCCCTTTTTTGTGCTTTTTAATTAGCATATTTTCCTCTAAGAACCATCTCTTTTACGTACGTATATAATACTTCATAATTGTGCTTATTGATCATATGCACTATAAGGTATAAGTGCTATGTTTATGATATACGACCCTGCGCGACACGCGTAGAAATGCCGAACATGCCTATAAATAGAGGACAACAAGTTCAGTTCGATGGCACAAACCATTTCGAATCACAATCATTTCTCTGGTCTCTTATCTCGACTGAAATCACTTGCGGGTTATCGGTTCATTCGTTAAACGCTCGAGTTATCGCACGTAGCGCGGAGGTTCTGCTCGCCGATCGTTGATTCTCTTATTATCGCTTTCTCTCTCTACCGTTATCTCGTCTCTAACGTGAGTCTCACGGCTCCTCTTTAATTAACGTTTTACTGTTTTACAATACGGGGCAGATTACATATACATGCTAAGGTTAAGACACAATGACCACGGGGTTATTACATAAATTATAAACATGCCATGCAAAAGTCCTCTATACGCTTACTGGACCGTTAACACTGGGTGGCAGGGTGATAATGGGTAGTACTACTGTGGGCTGATTCCCCCCATGCGGTAACAAGTAGCCGTTACACGTATGCATTATTGGCCCCATATTATATAGCTGATGGCTGTTATATGGGAGGCAAAAACAATCCGCTTAGGTGTCAGGACTTTTATGTTAATTACAAACTTTGTAATGTTACACCTTACAGTAACTTATACAAATGGTATTGTGGTCTTAATGCTTAAAACACGATAATAGTTTTAATGATGATAAACATGTGAACTCACCAGTGTAAGCTGATCTTTTCAAAACTATATGTAATCTCAGGTATCTAAGACAGGATATGGAAACGATGGCCGGGGAACCGTTGTATTTGTTTAATGTTTGTATATGTTGGTATCTTAATGTATTTTGCTTCCGCACTGTTGTACTCTGATAACCTCATAATGGAATGAAGTGATGTTTTGGTGTAATATGTGTTTGGATGTTGAACCGGTTGACTCGATCCTGCATTACTGAGCAGTTGATGTGACGACCTGCTCACGGACCGGTCGGAGACCGGGGGCCGGGGAGCGGGGTGTCACAGTCATCCTTTGGATGTGCTATATCAGATACTATAGAAAAATATAAGAGATTTAACTATTACACTGGTTTTTCTCCATACTTTAACAAAACAGTTTCAAAATCAAAACCAAGATTATGAAAATCACAAAATTAACTGACAATTAAGTATATTAATTCAGTCTTAAGAATCTAACAGTCAGCTGGATCTACTCATATATCACAAATTAGGCATAAAATCTAAACATTTCTAGCAAAAACAAAAATCAGAGGCCTAATTATACATATCATTTCCCATGAAGTGTACCAACTTAAACAAGGATATTTTATTAAAATTTTTAATTTTTTTGTATTTTCTTAAAAAAAAAAAAAAAAAAAAAAAAAAAAAAAAAAAAACCCCCCTAACTATTTATAAAATACTGACTCAAAAAGAAAAAGAAAAATAAAAAATAAAAAGAAACTGTAGTTTTTCATCCCCACACTTAAAGTTCACATTGTCCCTAATTTTCACTAAGTGTTCAATTCTAAGTAATTTTTATAAATATTTAAATTTTTTGAAATTGATTTAGGCAAATGATAAATATTTGTTACTAATTAATGTATATTTATATTTAATTTGACTTAAATTATATAATTATGAGACTTTTATTTCATGAAATTGTTATTTTCACAATTACCACAAAATTCAAATTAATTTAAAAAAGGTTTTCACTTATTTTAAATCAAGATTCATATATATTTCATTTGCCCTAATTAATTTTAAAAAATTTAAACAAATTTAAAAAAATTAGATAGGATTAGAACACTTAGTGAAAATTGAATGACTTTAAAAAGACAAAAAAAACTTGACAAAATTACACAAAACATCCTTTAGGTATATACAGAATTGCATGCTTCATTGTTTATGTTTAACAAGTTGTTGCAGTTTATGTCCTTTAAGCTAACAAATGTTACTTTTTCTTTTAAATTTTTAAAAAATGACCAAAATGCCCCTAAATCATAAAGGATGAAACCTGTAACTATCTTAAACCTAAAGGACGTTTTCTGTAATTTTGTTAAAAGATATCTATATTCATATTTTTATTATTTTCTTTATGTTATTAACTAGGAATTCTTACCCGGGCATTGTAGCGGGGACTTCTCGTCTTATGCTCTACTATAATAGATGCTATTTAGACATTGTTATATAATTGTCCAGGTATATATTTTTCGTTGCTAAAACACAGATAGGCTAGCATGAAATATGTTCACATAGAAAGACAAATACATAGCCTTTGTATAGAACAATGTTTGAAAACAAAAAGGTTTAAATACTGTCTGGAAGCTTTCCAATGTGTCCACGCTTTCTATAATGCTGCAAATTCCATCCATCACATTTTGAATTCTGTGGTAACATCTGAAATAATTAGACCAATTACTTCTTTACTATCAGGTTTGATTTCAATATTAGCTACAGTTTCCGGAAGACCGGCCTTCAATGGCTTACCTACATCTCTAGTTAGATTAAAGCCTATCATTAGACATCAATAAGAATTCAGATGATCAAGAATTAGAACGACACATAACACATGTGTCTTAAGTTCATCACTCTTCATTTCTATGGGATGTTATGTTATTCGAATTGCAAGTCGTGAATGTCTACAAGAGCCGAGCTCAATCTTCTAAAAAGTAGACATAAGCTGAGCTCTACTTCGAGATTTTCGTAAGGAGACAAGCACGATCCTAGACAACCGCTTATTTTTAATAAGTTTAAAAAAGCATTTAAAAAAAAGTTTAGGATTTTTTTTTTAAGTTTGAAGAAAATTATATTTACGTAAAAACCTTAAAAAAAAATTAAGTAACTTGTTTTTTAATTATAAACCATTATTTAACATTAACAAAATAATAACAATAATAATATGAATATTAATATCTTTTATCAAAATTACAAAAAACATCATTTAGGTTTTAAAAAGTTATAGGTTTTATCCTTTATAATTTAGGGGCATTTTTAAAAAAATTAATAGAAAAAGTAACACTTGTTAGCTTAAGGGACGTAAACTGCAACAACTTGTTAAGATAAATGATGAAATCAGGACTTTTTAAACATAAATGATGAAACCTGTAATTCTGTATATACCTAAAGGATGTTTTGTGTAATTTTGCCAAAAAACTTTAAATGATTTAATTAGAAGAGTTAGATAAACTTCATTACATGTACATTTTCCCTTTATATAACAACTTGCGTTCCTTAACTTAGAGCAAAAAGCATAATACGTAACTGCCTTAATTTGTATTTGACGTTGTAATACAACTTTTAGAAACAAAGTTCCAATCAAAATATTATTTTTGCAATCGTAAGCTATAAAAAATGCATGTATCGTAACGGAGTTGTCATGCCGGCTCAAAGGGTAAAGCAGCCTAAAGCCCTAGCTTTGCGCCAACGGCCCCATTTTTTATATAAAATGTTAGGCGCAACATTTCTTTCCATGTTTGACGTTTCGTCAAAAACTAGGATCTAGAAGGAAAAAACGATTGTTGCAGTCCTTCCGATCTATTGGATTTTGTAAACAATACTAACTTCAAACAGATAAGTTATGAAATCTTCAACAATTCTCAAGCTTTGCTTTTGATTTCTTGTTTAATTTTCTAGAATCTTGCTTACTTAACAAGATCTGTTGATGAATTGGATAATATTCAAGCAGATTGCTCATTGCGCGCATCCTCTTCAGTTACTCAGTTATGGATTACAACTTGTTAAAATATAAATGATTTTAGTACATTCAGATGGTTAGATTAATACTAACTTAACCTGGGCTATGTTGGAGATAATTATGAATCTTGATGATAAGAATGAAATATATTTAAATTTAGTAAATAGATAACTATAAAGTTTTATTTATTTGTAATGTTTATCAGGTTTATTAGATAGGTTTATTTAATTGTTTATTTGGTATCGTAGTTTGAGTAGGATTACAATTGTTTAGTTATAAATAGGGGGTCTAAGGAGTAATTGTAATTGTCCCGGTTTAATTATATATAAAAGTTGATCAGGTTTGATCAATCACCAAGAGTTTTTGTGTTCGTATTATTTTTCGATCAAGAGTGTGGGCCAACAATTGGCTAATGGGTTTAAGAACTTGTCCTTTATGTTGATTTTGGTTTTCTTGTATATCTATCTTTTGCTTCTTATTAGTCTGATTTGAATTGGGATAATTTAAATGTAGTCTGATTTGAAGGATTTCATATGAGTATGCAACATGCATGGTTAGTTATGATGCATAAATGTTATTGTCCTTGATCTCAAAACTCATTTTCCTTTTCCTTTAATGGATGATTTTAAATTAATTAATGGTTTCGTATATATTCTTGTTTTAATTTTGCACAGAAGTTACGAGTTTATGCAAGACAAGAAAATTAAATGTTGATGCTCACATTTAAGAGGTGAGGATGCAAAGCTTTCGATTAGATTGCAAAAGATTGAGGATGCAACCGGGAAGCATTATTCATTCATCATATAATATGTTTATATTTTAACCCGTTACAAAACCCGCTTGAAATCTTTACAAGATACCAACTCAGTTTAGGTTAAAAAAGTTATGAGAGGGTTCCTATTTTCAAATTCGCTTTGAGCCTTCAGAAATGTTGAGTCGGCTCTAGGTGTCGTGGCGAACTAACTAATACCATCCGAACAAAGTTGGTACCAATTTTGACATTAACAACATTGGTTTTTATGCTATTTGGTCGATTCAAAACGCATGTCTATATCCTCTGGGCACATTAGGATTTTATTCTTTTATTTTTCTCTACCGGATTCTATACCTAGTATCAACATTGTACGAGTAACATATTACATACTGAATCAAACCGATACAAACTTTATACCCGTGGCATTGCGTGTGGAATTTCACTAGTTTGTAACTAAAAGACGAATAAAATAAATATAATATAATCTTTGGAAAAAGTGTGTTATCGAATGAAAACGATAATACCAACGGTTAACGTTGACCTAATTGAAAATAGAGGGAAGCTAGAAGAAAGTTAGACGGGATATTAGAACTTAATTGTTTTCATAATCCTTAACAAATACGTTTTAAGAATATATATATAGCCTACAAATAGAAGAGCATGAAGCAAATAAAACTACTAGCACTCACCCATTAACCAACTAACTACATAATAAATTAAAATACAGTTATCCACTAACTACATAGTAAATTAAAATAATAAAATAAATAACTTTTTCATGACAACTCTTTTATAGCCCACGATCCAATTTCATTCGGTTGGATAATCTTTGATTGTATGTTCACGGTACATAACAGAAAAGAAAATTCGAAATTTGATGCATTCGTATAATAAAAAATTTCGAAATATGGTAAAAACAAAATAATTATAAATGAATTTTAGAAAAACAAAATAATTATAAATGAATTTAGAAAGTGTTCTAAAATGGAATGAACGTGTTTTATATATGGTACGCACGGTTTCATTTCGCTTCCCGCCATACTACCTTTCTTTTCCCCCCAAAAACCCATAACATCGTAATCGTTCTTAATCTACTTGTCGATCATAGATTAACATAATCTTTGAATCCGTTCTTCTAAAACAATCATACCGATCCTCTATATACTTGAAGACTGTATTATTCATTTACTTTGGTAATTATCCAATCCTATTAACTAATCGTTATCGATCATTCTTCTTAATCACGATGCTTAAGGTTGATCTGATCGATATATCAATATGTTGTTTAAGACTCCTGTATCTGAATCCTTTATCTTGCGTTCTCATACTCATTCTCCATATACTTGATGACTGTATTATTCTTTTGTTGATTATCAATGTCTTTGGTGTTTTTTAACCACAAAACAATGAGATATTGATTTCGATTTGTGATTTGGGTCTGTTTGTTTGATGTAGATTTTTTTTTCACTTTTCAGGTCTTATAAGCCAACGATGGAATTAGATGAAACTGAACCTGTTGTGTTGAACAAAAGGTACAATATTTTTATTTTTTACCTTAATGTTGGTTGAATCGTTAATTTGTTATACTTAACATTTGTTTGATTAATCTATGTGAAAGAAATGGAGATGGAGGAACCATGGAGCAAAAACTTAAAGCACTAATATTAATGTTACAAAATCCATACACATTTCATCCAGAAAAAAGTAGTGGTTCTGGTTTAATTTGTTTACATGGGATGATCTAAAAAGCATGCTTAATGCTACCGATGAAGAACTAAAATTTGCTCTTACGCGTGTTTCAGCTGTAGAAATTAACGGGTATTGGAGAATTGTTGATGATTCGTATATCTATCAAGTACTATACTATCTTGTATTCGAAGAAAAACCCGTCATTTGATGGAAATGAGATTGTTAAATCTTTAAAGAACGATTGGGGATTTTCTCCTGTTATTGTACGTCATTGTTTGGAACTTTATGCAATTACAACTGATGGTATGGTTTATGTATTGGATACCAAACGGGTTTATGTGGAAAAGTTTATGGAGGAAAAATGGAAATTTATAGTTTTGTGAATCAATTAAGAAATGTAGGAATGCCATAGAATTTGGATATTTTGGATGGAGAAATTTTAGTTGAAAAAGATGGAGATCATGATAGGGTTTTCTTGGCATCAGACTACAATGGGATCAACACTTTCACATCAGGTTTTAAATTTTTTTAATTTTTGTGCTTGTGTATGTTGTAACTTTTGTAACATTTTGATATTTAAATCCAAGTGAAATTAATATTGTGTCTATATTTGCTCTTAGTGTCTAAAGCCTTCCCTCTCGAACCTCAAAACCCAAACAGGTAAATTTTGGATATGTTAGAAGGAGAAATTTTGGTTGAACATCATCGAAATAATTCTTGGATTTATTTGCCTTGAGACACACTATTACATTAGGTTTTAGTTATTTATTTGTTATTTAGTTATGTAATTAGTTTGTCTACGTTGTTTTTTACTTCCTAACATTTGATATCTAAATCTAAAGGTTTATCTTTTACCTACTAACATTTTGATGTCAAAATCCAAAGTTTTTTCTGTACGAACCACATTTAATATGTCATTAAAGGCGAATAGTCTTACGGGATTACAATCCAAAGTTAGAGGGGGTTCTCTTGTTATTTTTCAAAAAATCAAAGAAGACCTTTTTTTTCTGGATCAAAAGTAGGTTGAAGTATAAATTTTTAATTTAGGAAGATAGTTGGAGTTTAATGTTATAGATGTAATTACATAATTTGATTTGTTTTTTGGTTTCATTTTTCTTTGTTTCTATTTTGATTTATTTTTGCTTTGTTGGGATTTCTAATTTTTGTGTGTATTCTATATATCTCTATATAATTTGACTGTCCAAAAAGATAAAAATGTCCTAGCTTATTTTTTTTGGAACGTACGGCAGAGGATTTCACGTGCTAACCACCGGTAGCCCAGTGATGTAACCAATGTCGATTCCTCAACCTCTGCGAGACAGTACTCCCAGTAAGCGAGAACCAGATGGAATCCGTAAACTCTCTTACCTTCTTAGGTTCGAACCGGTGACGTTTATCAGGTACACTTTCTCCCCATCACAATAATACCTAGAGCAATTACGATTTAGCCAGGAGTTGAACATTAGACTTTCCAAAGGAAGAGCACTAAGTCATATGCTATGTTTAAGAGATGAACCTAAGAACTCTCAAGACAAGAGTCTCAAGCTTATTTAAGTTTACTTTTTGTGTGTATAATAAAAATACTTCGGACTTATTTAATTCATGAGTTTGATACGAGTGTGCTCACTCACAACCAATGTTTTAAAAACGTTTATTTTAATCATACCGGATTAAGCTAAAAAATGGTTTAACTGGTTGAACCGGGTTGTGTCAGGCGGTTCAACCGGCATGATTATTTCAACTCAAAACTAATCTAAAAGTACATATTTCATATAAAAAAAATCTAAAATTTAATCCATAATCAAAATACAACCCAAAAATCAATTTAAAATTACTAAAATTCCCAACAAAGGTTAATAAAAAGTACATGATATGTTCCAGACATTGGAGTGTTGAATGCATTAAGCTCACGATCGCTTAAAAAATGAAATTCACCGTCACCGCCCGATTCAAACCAGTTTTTAAAACTTTGGTCAGTAGGTTAATCGTATTTTCAATTTCGAAATTTTCATCTTGGGCCTTATTAACTTGTCGGCTTTTTTTTTCACCCTACATACAAAACCGGTTTGCCGGTTAAACCGGGTTAAACCGGCGGTTCGACAGAGAAAAAACCACAACAGAAAACCGGCTATTACCTTACCGGGTGTTTGAACGAAACACGGTTTAACAGGTTGAACCGCCCGGTTCAAACCGGTTTTTAAAACATTGCTCACAACCATTTTTTCTCTTGTTAAACTTTTGATGACCATATTATAAATTTTGATGTTTTATAAAGTACTAGCTTAAAACTCGTGTATTACACGGAGTTATATCATGAACGCTTAAAATTCTATCATTGAATCATTACACATATATATTAACTTATCGTTATCGTGTTGTAAACATATAAAACAGATAATGAGAAAATATACAAAATGAGACAATGTCACCTTATATTCTTTGAAATCTTTTTTAGAAGTAGATTTCTATCTTCCTTAAAGTTATCTAAAACATTTCAATAATATTGCGTATTATAATATGATTTGACTTCAGTGTCCCTCTAAATTAGTTTCGATAAGATTCTTTGAATGTAACTATGAACTTCTTAATTTATAAAGCCAAAGCTCTTTATTTTTTTTTTTTAAATAATCCAAGTAGAACAAGGTCATCAAATGGCCTTCAAAATGATCATACCCATAATTATCCTCACCCCTTCAATCAAAGTGATGATAACCTAAATATGTGGTGTTACCTTGTGCTTAAAGTATTTGTGTTTAAAGTATAATGTATTTAGATTATAAACTCTTGTATTACACGAAATTATATGCCAAAAAAGTACACTTAATTTTATAATGTTTACAAATTTCATATGACGTGAATTTCTTTTTTTACATAAATTTTCTATTACATTAAACAATAAAACATTGTTACATCAAACAAAATACAATTAAAATAGAACAAAACTAAAACATGAAAAAATTAGGAATTGAAACAAAATGTACCGTTTGAAATTTGCTTTAGAAACATTATTAAAACTTAAATAAAAATAATATTCATGTTACTTAATATTTTAAGTGTTGTATAGCACCGATAATAAAGGAAATAGATAAATGACAAAACCTATATTTGAATTCAAATATATAAGCTTATCTAATTAAAATAAATATTTTTAAATATTTGAAAAAATATGAGAATGTCATGTAACATTATATAACATGTTTTTGTCAGAAATGAAAGATACCTCAAACAAACCAAGAACATTTTACTAGAGGTTGTTACAAAAATTATATGTGATAACAATGTTGGTTGTGAGTTGTGACACCACAATCACCACCGAAGCAATACCATTGGTCGAACAAACATGATCTGGATGTCGTAATACCAATACCATTGATATAGTTGTCATCACCTTTTTTCAGATGATGATACATTCATATATTTTACCGAACCCTTACAAGGATGATTGAGTTGAACATTAGTACGTACAAAATTGATTAAATGGGGCGGTCGGGTTTCAAGATCTGGAGCGGTTACTCTTAAAACCGCTCCTTACAAAAAACAACTGATGGAGCGGTTAACCAAACCGCACTAATCCGCAAAATTCAAAAGCGGTGGGTTAAGAAATTTGGAGCGTCGCCTTTCTTTAACCCTCTCCGTAACATCAGAACGGAACCGCGAATCACAACAACCGTTCGATATCTTGCCATCGAAAGGTTTGGTTCTTTATTCTCATTAGTTATTAGTTTGAAGACCTAATTTTTTCTTCATTCTTTGAGTTTGAAGCTAATCCCTAATTGCGAGCCACATGTCTTAATCCTTCCAGATAGTTTCCTAATTAGATAGGAGAAACATTTATTCAAACATATATTTTGATTGATTTGTTCACAACACACAGCCCACATATTTTATATGTTTTTTTTAAACGTCTAGAAGTTCTCAAAAGGACATGTAAATAAATGTTCATATTAAAATTTAGTTTTACAGAAGCCTAAATCTTTTATTAAATCATTAGCCTTCACTTATCATATACTTTGTAGTATCTAGTATATTACTATGCAATATGTTGGTGTAGTTTGTTGTTGACTTTTACCAAATTTTGAACTAAACTTGTAACTGATTTCTTTGATGTAGGAAAGACTCATTTTTTGATGTATCCATTACTTAAGAAAAAACTTTGGAGTGCATATTGCAGAGAGTTTTTGGTATACATGAAATATAGTATTCCACTATTATAACTCTGTATTTTGTTAATAGGCCTGAACAAGAAACAATTCAATATGGTAGTTATTTTCTTGTGGTGGATGATCTAATAATTAAATGTTTTTGACCTGAATATGGGGACGTATCATGAGATGTTTCTTCTGTTATAGGTAATATATGCTATGCATATATACATTTGAGGATAGACGCGAGTCCCAGTTTTCATGGGTTTACTTGTGCGTCTTGCAGAACTTGTATTGACTATCCACCTATTGAGGTAATATATTTATCATGTTCTATAGATATAAAATGTTATATACAAGTAATACGCTTTATTAATGTGCTGCATAGGGTCACATCCAAAGCCCACTAGAAACAAGCTACAACATGTGTCATCCTAAGGTTCTAAGTAAATTATTTTAGTTTGTTATATTATTTATATAGCTAATTGTTTTTTGTTTTAGTTTTCCGAAGTCAACAAGCTGGATCAAGAGCAATTTGAACTGGATTCAAAATTTTTAGATTTGGTAATTAACAATCCAAATAGCTGTTTGTTGTTAATGTAGTTTGAAGAGCCTTTACAAGTGCCCATTTTTCAAGGTCATCTTTCTCGCTTGAGTTACTACTACTTCACTTTCCCAATACCAAGTCTTAAATGGAGGCTGGAGTATAGTTTCTGTGTTCCAGCCGTTGGAAGTATCTTCTCAAAACTATCAACTACAACCATGGTGGCTCGAGGTTCTAAGTTCAAACCGTTTTCAATGTTAATGCTATCGAGTTAAATGAGTACAATACAAGATTAGAGAATGTTGTATAATACATGTGCTATGTTTATGTATATCATAAGGGCATGTTATATTTTTACTGAATTTTGCTTTATAATATTGGCTTTTTGCCTATAATATTTTCTTTATAATTTAAGCTCTATTTTAAAGCCCAACAAGAAGCTTTAAATAATGTGTGTTTAAATTCGTTTGGAGCGGTCCTTTAAAACTAAGGAGCGGTCTATAAACCGCTCTATTGAACAATGTTATTTTTTGGAGCACCATTTGCTGGAGCGGTGCAACACCGCTCTAAAATGCCACTTTACCCGCTCCTTTTAATCGTTTCTGTACTAGTGACAATTGATTGAGAATTGTGGTACACTAAGGTAAAAAAACTTTCTTGGGTAGCCTAGAATTGGCAACGTGCCATACTTTTAAAAGAAAACAAATAGGACACAAATTCTTTTGACCTTTAGCTTACCTCAAACAAATACATAGTACGGTATTGCATGAAGTTGTAAAAGAATATGTAGTAAAGTCAATTCAAAGGCTATAATACCTTATTACTTACTGTTAGAAAACAATTGATTATTTTTTGTCATGTACAATATTTTTTAAGCATCGGTTTCGGTTTCAAACCGCGTATGGAGCAAACGGGTACAAAGTAAAACTACGTAGATGTAGAACCTGTTCAGGGTTTAGTTTGGGTTGTTGACCGCAACTTTTTAGGTTCGGGTGGTTTTTGCTGGTTTGGGTCTAGTATACTGAGTTTGATTGCAGTTCTACTGTAAAACAGGAACCAGGTAGAAATCACCAGATACTTGCGAGAAGAAGACATATGTGAAGAGCACCTTCAAGGATGCTATTATTGAAAAGACAAATTGAATTTTTATAATCACAACTTTAACCTATTGGCATGTTAAATCAACAAATTCTTTCTACCAGTCTCAACTTTTATGTCGTTACTAATAACAGTCACCAACTAACACAACGTAACACCGTTAGCATTTTGAATCTTGTCATGTCATCATGTCTCATCAGTAAGATGCTAACAAAGTTAGATTTCATTAGCTTGAGACTTTCAATGGTATATAATATAAAAGTTAAGACTACTAATAATTTTCTAAGACAAGTCAATAGGTTAACTTTTTAATTATTCGAATCAAATTTTCCTAATGAAAAACTCTATCTAAACCATTCTTACCAACACATAAATGCTTGACTTGTGATCTCAAAAACAACATCAACAAATAACATCCAATCCAAACATACGCAACACACAATCTACAACAAAAAGCAAGTGCTAATGTAAACCACTCAAAAAACAATCAAACAAGAAAGTCAAACAAAATAACAGACAGTGGTTATAACTTGCGTGGACACCGTACAAACAAATAACAACCATCAAACATGCAAAGATAGTTTATCAAACACCAGGCTGATGACCATGAACCCGAACACGATATATGCAAGTATGTGTAGGGCTTTCATGATTTGATGTAAACTGGAATCTGATCGTATCAATAAGAATCGGATCTACTTCCAACACGTTGAATGTTTGTGCGCTACTTTTTTCAAGATCGTATGCGAACTTTGTTAGCAGATGTTCTTTTGGTGTATCTTCCTCTTTGTGTAACCATCCGAAAACTTTACAGTCTTTGGGAGCACTTGATCTGTCAAATGCCACACTCTGTTCATCACCAAAAAAAAATCACAAAAATTCAGTATGTGTTTAAAAAGGAGTATAATATCAGTAAAATGTCTAGAATTTTTTGTATGATCAGAATTAGAGGTGGTAATTTCGACCCATTTATTTACAAATGTGTTGATTTTAATTATGTTATTATTTTTAGCAAAATAAACTGATAGAATAAAAAAAAGTACTGGAAAATTTTAAAAATAATAATAATAATAACACAAGTCAAACAAATATCCAGAAATAACACCATACCCATATTTAATGATCTAATTTTGGATTATGTTTTTAACAAGACAAACAGGTAGAATAAACTAAAAAAAAAAAGAGTAGAAGTAAAATGAGCCGAAACTGGCCCAATGCGTATTTCAGTGTGCATGAAAACTTATAAGTCATTACAAAAATAATAAAAAGTATTTATTTTATTGGCCCAACCTACAGAAGAATGACTAATGCTGAAACAGAAAAAATTAGCAGCAGCTACATACAAGAAATATTGAGTTATTTAATTTTATTCATGAGTTTCTGTACCAATTATATAAAGAAATAAAGTAGTTTTGATGAGTGTCAACATATTATATGTTTAGAATTTTGCTTTTAAGTATAATTTGATATGTTTACAAATTTTCTTTTACAATTACAATAAGAAGTAACTTAATTAATAAACATGAAAACCTATTAGTATTTAGCATATTCTGCATATTTACAAAAACAATCAAATCATATTGCTTACTTTTGCAACATTTAATGTTTGTCGATTGAATATTATTGTGTTAAGAACTTACAGCAGCATAAAGAAAAAAATAAACAAAGTGTTAAACGTAAAAAGAAAACTACTGCATTATTTCAGGCTCTAATTTCAGGTTTAATTGCAGGCGAGCCAAAGACATGTGCAAATGGTGTGTAAAGAGATTATTTAACAGTACCAGAGATCAAAAATGAAAATTTTCCAAATTATATCATTATCTCACAAAAAAGGTAAAAAACAAATAGAAGAATCTGAGCTCCCAGATTTTTTAAAAATTAAAACCCTAGAAACAAAGCTTCAAATTAAAACCAAATTTAAATAATTTTGAAGAGGCCCAAAACCTTCATACCATTTAACTGATATGTATTGAGTCTTTCACTAAATTATTACAAATTATTCGACTCTAAACTCTAAAGTGCAAAAAGTTTCAAAAGTTATAAATCAGATCCCTACAATTTATTGTCATCTAGACCATATTATATTATTCACTATATATAATTTCATATCTATGAATGAAACTGCATTTTAGAGGAGATTAAAGTCAGAAAATAAAATAGTTGGAAACAGCAGCAGAGTTTATGTGCATTGTAAGTTTTTTTGCATAAGATAATTTGACACATTTTAATTAATTTAAAACATTCAAATATTCCAACTATTCAAACACAAATCAAAACAGATCACTTAAAAACTGATACAAAAACATTAAATAATTGCACTCCCAAATGGTTAGGTTATCCTCGATTCTAGGATTTATCTACTTCTTCATACGTGCATTAACGCCTTGTTATTTCCTGTTTGCTTTTCCGCAATATTTCTAAATTTGTTTATTTTTTATCCATAAAGTTGTGAAAAAGAACTTCAAAAGTGTATTAATTCTGTTAACACACCAAACACCACCAAACAATGAGTATATAAACAAAGCTTACTAAATACCTACAAATGCAATCCTCAAAAAGTAAACCAACAATCCTCATGCTCCTAATACTAAAGTTTATCTAGAAGAATTTCCAACTTAAATACCTACCTTAGTAAAGGTACTAATCCTAAGATCTATTAAAAAATTAAATAATAATACACATCCAATAATTCCAATTAAAGACAAACATTTATCCAAAATAATCAAATCCTCTATGTCCTATAATATAACTTACTCATCAGCTATCCACAAACAAAAATTAAACTTGAACAAGAAAGATTAGTAACCAACAAACCTTGGAAACATGTTCAAGAGTTATCGCCTCAGGTACAATCGCGGTCCGAAGTTTAATTTCAACAAAACCACTGTCACCTTTAAGAGGAAAACATTCACCGGGTTGACCAAAACTCGGTTGCAACACCTTCATTGCGTCATTACGCACGGTTCCAGAAAACCAATTCATAACCCTATTTGAACCAGTGAAAGCTTCAGAATGTTTCTGAACCATTGCACCACCAGATGCTACTGCATAATCAACCCTACCAAGACCATCTGCAGCATGTTTACCAATTTCTTGTTCAACAATTTCTCTAGCAAAAGCCCTAATTTCATCCAATTTAAGTTCTCCAATATCATCAACCCCCTTTTTCTGCTTGAATTCCTCAACAAATTTGTCAAATTCGTCTTTGGATAACCATTCTGTTGCTGTTAATGATTTCTCCACGGTGTCAATTCTTGCATCGTATTCACTAAACTTGTTTGAGATCACAGCATGTTCAACATCGATTCGGTTGGTTAATTCACTTTTCAAACCTGCAATCTCGTTCTCAAGCTTCTTGTCCACAATTTCAACCTGAATTTGCATCATTTTGGTTGTGGTTTTCAAAAATGCCTCAACTTCTGCAATCCGACGTTCGTAATCAGAATTGGAAACAAGAACGGAATCGAATCCGCCCGTTTGATTAAACGCTAATCGACGAATCATCTGAACCAAAAGCAACAGTATAAGAAGAAGACCTAAATTCTTTACAATCACACTTACAGCGGTCTTCCATGGAGGCCTCGAAGATGTTCCTTTCTTAACGACGGTTCGTTTTCGTAATTTTGTGGTGGAATTCGTGGGTAAGGGGTTCTTGGTTTGAGCAGATCTTTCAAGAACAGTTTCTGATGCTGCTTTGATTGAATGACTGAGATCTTTCCCTTTGCTGGTATCGCCGCCGGTGACCGGAGAAGCGTCAATTTCATCAGTTTCGGCAAAATCAAAGCCGGGTTTTTTATCGGCGGTGACTGAAGGTCGACGCAACGAAGCACCGGAACGGTTTGCGGTTAGTGAAACAGTGGAAGATGACATTGAGATCTTGAACACCGACTACAATGGAGATATGGAAATTACCAACTTTTGTAGATGAATTTTTAGGAGGGAATCGGAAATTGCTTGAACTTTTCGATGTAGAAAAAGAGGAGGAGAGAAAATCAGATCAGGAGATGACCAAATCACCAAAAACCTAAAGGGGGTAGTTGAAAGAGCGGTTCCACGTTCAAAAAACGCCAATAAACTTGTAATGCTAGGCTTCAATAAATGTTAATGTTTTTTACTACTCATTGTGCAAATTATTATTTTTGTTTTTTTTTTTTAGCGGCACTGTTTTACGTATCAAAGTATGTTATATAAATCCAGGACCCAATGGGCAGCGGCGAAACAGACGCCTCTTATGCACGGTAACCCCGTAAAATAGATAAATCTTTGCTTCTATCGGAACCGGACCCGAGATAAATTTCAAAGTGATCCCTTCATCTAGTGTCCATTTAAATTGGCCTTAATAAGATTTGAACCTATGACCTGCATATTAGAAAGTGAGGCTCTTATCACTTAAGACAAGTGTGCTGGGCAATTATTATTTTTGTTAATCGATTCTTTGAGGCTAATGGATTGAATGTCAAAATTCAGTTAAAAAATTGTTTAAATGACCATTAAGCCCTGTGAGTATGTAGTTTGCAGCTCGTGCCTTATTTTTTTCCTCTCCTTCAACCTTCATCCTAAGTTTACCCTAAGGATATGAAAATAAGATTATGCATATTAGCATTTAACAAACTCAACCTAAATCTTCCACTCTTCGCTTAACTCAAACATAGTATATACAGTTACACTCAGTGCAACCTTTAGTAACACCGTTCACAAATAATAAAATTAAATATTTTATTTCTTTAATTGATCGAATTACAATATAGAAAATAGAACAGAATTACAATCAAATGAACATCTGCAGTGATATAAAATACTAGAACAAAAGTAAAACAAAGGCTAAGGATTTATGTTCAACAGAGGTCCCTTAAAACAAATTTCGAGTCACCCAGGTGAACTCGTTTGTCTCCCAGTGTACAACAACCGGAGCAGTAGTACTGCCAGAGAAATCCTAAGCACCCGAAATTATACATGAAATAGAAGCGAGGAAGAGAATATATGTAATCGCAAGCAGAGAATATTGCACATGTTCGTGGTTGTAGGTGTGTCTACCAAGGCACCAAGCCTTGGTAATTATACTGGTTGAGACCCAGTTGAAACATCTAGCCTTCAGTGCGAGCTCTTGAAGGCAGTCTTCAATGCGAGCTCTTGAAGGCTCATAGATGCTCTTGACTCACACATTCAATTCCGAATTTGAAACATCACGACTTGAAACAGCCTTCATTGAGCCATGATGGATTGGTTTGGCTCGAGCCATTGAACCATCTTCGGGACCAACACCCACAAAAAATAAAGGCGGCTTCAAGCGGCTCGCGGCGATGCGAGCGTACAAAGTGCAAAGTGCGTCATCAAAACGTCACATTATGCCATATAGCCCGAGCGCGTGCACGTGCGCGTGTTGGTCGCTACTGGGTGTGACTTGTATATTATAATATCATTCTAATAAAAATCTCACTTATAAACCAACGAAAGGTTAATCTTTTAATCAATGTGGGATTATCACATTAATCGAGACATTTAATATTCAACCGCACACTTTTAATCGTTGATATCTCATTTATCATATCTCGGTTTTGTATCCGGTTTGGTTCGTTTAAATCCTTACATATAATAGATTATAAACGTGTTTAAAATAAATTAAATTGTAATTAAGTTCATGGAATTGAACTAGTTGTGTATGTGTTGAAAATTGTGACAACACGCAAATTCCGGTAACTATTCTCCGATGTTAAACTTACATTCATACATCTTATACGTAAACCATGCATGCATACGTTACTATTATGCATGAACAATTTCTTTTAAAACTACGTAAATTATTAAACCTCTCGATCAAACAAATAACTCATTCGAACAAGCAAATATATATTGAACCAGTAACTCATTCGAACAGCCTACACACTCTTCGAATGAACAACCTTAAATGAATAAACAAATCCATGACTCATTCGAAGAGTCCCTCTTCGAAAGAACAACCATCCCCATCACCATTTGAATACTGTACCTTGTTCGAACACTTTAACACATGCAAACAACAAACCCACTAACTCATTCGAAGAGCATCTTCCCCATTCGAAGAGTAAACCAATTGATTTTAACCAACCACCATGAATATTTAACAAACCCACTCATTCGAATACCTCCTTAATTAAATAAGCAATCCCACCATTCGAAGAGCCCCTCTTCGAATGAACAAACCCCGTGTGAACACTTTAACATATTCAAACCACTAATTCATCTACTCATTCGAATAGCATACAGGAACCCCACTCATTCGAAGAGCCAATAATCAAATTAAACAAACAATCCTTCATTCGAAGAGCCTCATTCCATTTACTTATTCGAACAGCCATGCAATCCCATTTCATTCGAAGACTCAACCTTTATCTTATTTCATTCGAACATAATCCTTTTGAACAGATAACGAGTTCAACAAAGTCAAATCTGGATAAGAGGAAATCCGGAATGTACGTGCGAAATCTAATAAATAAATAAAAGAACCATACTC
>WOUH02000039.1:5013799-5039345 GCA_009936405.2 Stevia rebaudiana
AATATTTAATTAGATAATAACAAATTTAAATGATTTTGAAATTTAAATATATTTTATAATTTAAAATAGAATAAAAAATATAAAAGAATTCAAATTGTTAATTTAGTCAATTTAAATAATTAATGAACTCTTATAATTTAAAACAGAATAAGAAGTATAAAAGAATTCAAATTGTTAATTTATTTAATTTAAATAATTAAAAGATTTTTAAAAAATTGAGAGAATGCTACATAATATTTAAATGTCACATAACATTTATTTTACTATTTTGTTAGAGATAGATGTCAGGTACTGAATTGATAAATAAATAAAATGGGTGGATGGGCTTTCTCTGTTTCCATCTCCACCGACCCATCTTTTTCACTATATCTACCATACCGACATACGCCACCTTACTTTATAACATTTTGATGCAACATTCATTTATAATTTTTTGTTCTCAAATTTCACAATTTTACTAAGGGATAGTTATTTAAATTTACAATCAATTTTCTTATAGTTTATGTTTCAAAATTATTAATAAATTATTAAGGTATCGTTGAAGCATACGCTCTGCTGAAATGGAGAGAAGAAGCATAGTGGTGTGTACGGTTGTTGGGTTTCTAGGGCTCCTATCTGCAATTTTAGGGTTTGTTGCAGAGGCCAAGAGGATCAAGGTAATAATCAACAGTCCTCAAACATCCATTTCAATTTCTTCAAATCAACTTCGCATCTGTTTGCTTTTACTTATTACTTTCGATTATCTGCATTATGTTGCTTTTTTATATAATCATCTTACATCAATCATCAATGTAACAATAAAAGCTGAAGTTCTCCTGTTCCGCTACTTTACGAACTATCGGATTTCCAGAATTTTGAAATACGATCTCTAGGTTAGGTTTTGTTTTGCTTGATGTAAACTTTTTCATATTACAGCACAAGGAGTTAATTTGAGCTGGTATCGATATAATGATATATATGTATCTATTATCTATATACATTATACGTACATGGTTGTAGACTTTTAGAGTTGTAGTTTTGCATTCATTTGTTCAATTGTATTACAGGGTTCACAGGTTACGTTTTCGTCTCCATCGGAATGCGTGTACCCGCGTAGTCCAGCAATGGCACTTGGGTTAACCGCTGCTGTATCGCTTATGATCGCGCATACGATCATCAATGTTGCAACCGGTTGCATCTGTTGCTCAAAAGGACCCCGTCAATCAGGTTCTAACTGGACACTGGCTCTCATCTGCTTTCTTGTTTCCTGGTAATTAACTGTCTTCAACCTCAAAAGTTTTCATATTTTTTAATAATGGTAATAATAATAATAAAACTTGTGGTTAATGAGGTTACATATGATCTGCAGGTTTACATTTGTTATAGCATTCATTCTGTTGTTAAGTGGTGCTGCATTGAATGATGAACATGGTGAAGAAAATATATATTTTGGGAGTTATTACTGTTATGTGGTTAAACCTGGAGTTTTTGCTGGTGCTGCAAGTTTGTCAATTGTGAGTGTCGTTTTGGGTGTCGTTTATTATATCAGCTTTGACTCGAAAAAGGCGGTTGGTCAAACGGGCATTGTTATGGGTCAGCCTCATCCGGATCAAGATCCTGTTTTTGTGCATCAAGATACTTATGTTAGACGCCAACTCGCTTAAATTAGATAAAATCGAGTTTTTTTTAGCATTCGGTTGTGTTAAAGAGGCTAATATGTGAAATTAAACCTAGAATCATGTTTGTATCATTTTACAAAACGCATCGAGTACCTGGATTGGATTGCGTTTGTTTATATATGAAAAATAGGTGTTTTTGATGGATGAATGAAAATCTGATGCGACAATTAAGGTGATAGTGTTGAGTTTAGCATTGGAGATGATCGAATCATTATGTTTTATTATGTGGACACATGATTATAGGTAAAAGTTGGATAATTGAAGTATATGGGTTCGAAAATATACTTAGCAACATAGGGTCAATGCGTTAATGTTATGGTGTGTTTAATTATAATTTATTAGTAATTAAGGACCAATTTTTTTGTTGGTATAATAATCTAACTAAAAAAAGGTCAACAGAATGAGTACAAGAAAGAGAGGATGATATGTGAAGCACTTGAAGAATTTGTCAATTTTAAAGATCATGTGACATGTTTCGGTCGTGGGGCTTGATTAAATGTTGGATAGTTTATTTTTTTTGATATGATCACTTAACAGTCGATAGTATCAAGTAGAGGTGAAAAAGAAAACTGGTTCAGGAACCAGAACCGACTACTCTACCTAGAACCGGTCCTACTTGAACTGACGGGTGCATGCGGTTCAGTTCTCAAAGAAATCGTAACCAAAACCAGAACTGGTTTCACCTAAACCCGGCAAAAAACGGGTCAAAACTTGTCAAGACACGGACAAAAACCTGAACCTACCCAGAACCGGTTCCATTTGTCTCCATAAGTTACAGCTCATTCCTTAACGTTGTTGACACAAAATTTAAAGATAGTAACAACTTTAGCAAATACTTGCTAAATGTCATTTTGATGTATTCCTCGTGTTAAATAATAACTAAATTAAATATACATTATCCACGATTAGCACAGTTTACCTTACCACAATAGACACTTGTTCCTTGTAAAAACTTGATTGATCAAATCTTGCTTACTTCATACAATTTCAACTTATTTGCACCCCGAAGTCATGAATCAACACGATAGAGTGAGTTTGAACTTTAATCTATAGATATTCAAAACTTCTAACCCTACTCATTTAAAAAAAAAATGAATTATTGAATTATAATAACCTTGGACTTTCACTAGATGAATATTGCATCCAACAATGTGACAATGCAACATGAAATGCTACTTTAAGCAGCATGTTCCCTATAAGTTCTCTAACTTGTTATATTTCTGTTTCAGAATCTAAGAAAACACACAAACTTAACCAAACTCGTAGTTAATTCAATCATCATTCTCAATGCATGATCATATGTCCATTGAAAACACTTAGAAAACACTTATTGACCATTACACATAACAAATTTATACAATCCTACCTACTATCTTTCTCACAATGAAGCTGTAAACCTAAAACAAACAAAAAAAAAAGTACAACAAAACACCAAAATATGCAATCGCACATATATAATTCATAAAAGCAAAAAACAAAATGTACAAATCATAGTCATCTAATCTAGAATCCTACACTGCATATGATGGCCACTTGCCATTGTCTTTACAATCTTCCCTCAAAACATCTCATCAACACAATCCACCATATCACCACTTTTGAACGCGGTTTCGAAGCCTCTTATAATCAATTATTATTTTATGACATACAATTTACAACTACCTAACTGCTTCTGCTTCTTAAGGGTTGTGTTTTTTTGTGTGAAAAAAAACATTTTTTCTTATTGATGACGCGCAACCAACTCTTCATGTAACCTACTGAATACTAATTTCACAGGTATACAAGCAACTGCTGTTGGTAATGATTCTGGTTTCATAACTCCTTCATTTTCATCACATTCCAAATTCATACTATGATGATGTTGATGCTGCTGATGGGTCCCACTGATTGATGATAAAGTTCTTATTTTTTGATTGCAGGATGAAGTGTTGCTAATCTTCTTACGTTTTGAAACTTTTCTTGATTTATGATTATGATTTCTTTTAATATCTTCATCAACATCGTTAACTAGATAATCCTCGTGTTCATCCTCAACATGTGGCGGTCGGGGAACACGACACTTGGCGGTCCGTCTGGCGGTCCTCCACGGTTGAAGTGTCGAGTCAACACCGTATAACGAATCCTCGTCGGCTGATACAGAAAGTATGATGACATCAGATGACCCGTCTTCTAGGGTTTCAACGGGGATCGGGTGACCTACAATCGCCTGATCGTTCAACTTGCTCATGAGTGAAATCATGGGCACGTGTTCTCTCTGATAACCGGTTTGAACTCCGACTTCAACATCAATCAACATGGACTTCATCCTCAACTGGCGGGGGCTGATGGCGGCATGTACAGGTGGCGGATCATGGTGGTCATCCCAACCGCCTCTAGAGGGTCCCACATGGATGTCATTGTTCATCCATGATGGTGCAATCATAGATATGGGTAACAACTTTCTTTCGGTGTACCTGCGCGTATTGCGTTTTCGTTTCAGTTGCCATTTTGAGACAGTTACACTGTTCTGTAAAGGTAACGAATCCTCGCTGTCATCAGGAAGTGCTGACTCATCACTTGTACTCTCGTCTTCTCCTTGCATTTCAGATCTTCCAAATGCTTTCGGTATAAATTCAATATCTTCGCCATCATCTATACACAAATCAAAATTATAAAATAAATAAAAAAAAAAAACTTTACATATCAGAACACAAAAAGCATAATTAACATGAGTATCAACATGACTAAAAGCAATATGAATTTTTTTTTACCTAAAAGTGCAGTCATTGCATCATAAGTGTCTGATATCAAAGATTCAGTACCAGAAGAATCTGTTTCAGTATCTTCATTAGATCCAGTACCGTTATCTTCACTCAACCCAACATTGTTTTCTTCAAATTTGGGTGTCGAAATTTCCACAAGGTCAACAAGAGTCCGCGTAAAGTCAACGTTGTCAACCGACTTAACTACCATACCACCTGCATCTATTGCAGTATCCGTTTGTTCCTCTTTTATATGATGAGATCCACCACCAACAGCATACGACTGCAACGGGTGAATGTTTTCAGGAAATTTAGCACTGTTCTTGAGAACCTGAACAAGCGGTCGACGTCTATCGCGCCTCTTATTCAATGCTTCCTCAATATTATTATTGTTATTATTATTATTAATAGTCCCCTCTTGTTGTACCCTTTTCCTTTTCTCCAAAACAGTTTTACCACCAACAGGTTTCCTACTTTCTGGTGTTAATCCATGATGAAAACCATCAGCAGCATCAGTATGCTTATGAGAACCATTTGATGAAGAAATATTATTATTATACCTAAAAGAACTAGAACCACCCATACTAAGATCTTGCAAACCTCTCAATCTAGGGCGTACATTTGATCTTTTATCATCTAAATTCAGTTGACTACCATCTTCAACAAACGGGACAATGTCTGTGTTCACGTGTTTACCGTTGTCACCTGAAGTTTCTGCTGATGTCACAATCGTGTCTTTTTTTTGCAATTTGGTACTTGATTTTCCATATTTCTTTTCAAGCAGTTGTTTTTCAAGCTCAAGTGCATGAAGAATCGCATCTTCCCTACGCGCGTATTTCTCTCTTTTCTTTGGTGGCATTCCTTGTGAAGCTTCAGCCCGTTCGATGCAGTCATCAAATTCACCGCATCGAAAGGGTTTAACGCGCTTTGATTTCTCTAAGTTGTACCAGTCCCTGCAGATTGTCAAATAGAAACATCAAATACATCTGCATGTTAGTAAACAAATTGCCCATCGATAACAACTGTAAGATTGGCAAAATAAAACTGTGTTGTTTGAATTATTGTCAGTACTTACTTATGTTATGAATATGGCATTTAGTAGTAATGTAGCATTACTGTTGGGAAAATCAACTACTGCCTAATGCAATCATACTATCATAGTTACTTTCATGTAAACAAAGAGATGCAATCATGTAATCACCAAGAACAATGATCTGATCATGATAATATTAGAGTTTATCAACAAATAGAGTCTACTACAAGTTGTGTAAAGCAATCACTTTAATTATGCTCAACAAATTCTTGTATGACACATCTAAACAAAAACAGATATGTTGTCATTTAAACCAAATCATTCTTTCAAACAAGAACAATCCAGCAAGCATACATGAGAAACACAAACCATACAATGAATGTGAAACTGAATTAAAGGTCTTACACACTAGCATCTTCTCTCCCGAGAAGTTTAACCGGAGTTCCAGATCGAGGAGACATTAGATGAGAAGCAGAAAGCTCGACAGGACCCAGTATCTTCCCGGGCCACCACGACCCGTTTCGCCTCCGGACCCAAACGATGGTTCCAACACCGCAATCCACCATGCCGGTTTCTGCATCAGAGCTTT
The DNA here is from genome assembly GCA_009936405.2 of Stevia rebaudiana. Lineage (NCBI taxonomy): Eukaryota > Viridiplantae > Streptophyta > Magnoliopsida > Asterales > Asteraceae > Stevia > Stevia rebaudiana. The sequence goes on from WOUH02000039.1 coordinate 5,019,821, forward strand.
CCATCCTCACAACAACGAATCTAAAGAATGTCTATATAATATATATGATTTTTCTACTTTCTCTACTGATTGCAAACCTAAACTTAATTGCTCCGTTACTCGAAACAACGAAGGGGGTATGAAGAATTAGGGTTCAACCTCCCGACGGCGACCGACGGCCACATTTAGAGGATCGACCGATGGAGATGTGTTTTAGGGTTAGGGTTTCCATTCAAATTGGGGTAAACTTCATATAAATACAAATTAGCCGTCGATCGGCGAACGCATGATGCGATTCTTGTGAGTTTGGAGCTGTAGGTGGAGATGCATGCGTCTTCTGTGTGTGTGTGTGTGTGAGTGTGGAGGTAGATGATGACTCGCCGGTGTTGACTCGCTGCTGATTTAATAGAGACAACGAGTTGAGAAGCTCTGTATTAATTTTTCACCTTCACGTGGAGATGATCACATGACACGTTTTTAACTGATAAGGTCACTATGGTTTCTCGTTCTATCAAAACCGAAACCAAAACCGAAACCGAATCCAATCAATAGACGAAGACGTGACTTAATCAAAACCAAAAATCGTTTGTGGTTTGATTTGGTTAATTTTTTTATTAAAGTTCGGTTTCTGGTATTGTCCAGTTAATCCAAAATATTTCTTTTCGGCTTGTTAGATATGTTTATGTCTTTAAAAAGGCTTTACAAATCACGCGTATAAGTATATTTGCAGGTGTATATTTATGTATAAATATAGTACAAGTGAAGATGGTATGTATCGTCGGTTTAATAGTTCAGGTTGGTTATCAATTATTGTTAAAACTATGCTTAACCCTATCTCAAATAAAAAATTAGTGTAAGTTACTTTTAATTTATTATATTTAATATGAAATGCGACGTAAAAATACAATATATATAATAGATTCTTTTTACATCTAAAGCACAAGTACTCACAACTCAACTCATTTAACACTTTGAATAGTTTCATGTGGGATCGCCTCGCCCTAATCCATGAAGAGAGTGTGGCAATGATGTTTGGACTGAGCGAGCAGGGAGAAGCTATCGACAATTGGGTGATAAAAGATCCCGATAAGCGGCCTGATACTAAACATATGATATGATGTCACGAGTCATATGTTCTCCTGTTTAGGGTTCATGGAATGGGTAAGGAAGTAGTAATAAATGCACTGAAAAGGGGAAATGATGCATTAACGTTATGATATGTTCATTCAAAATTATTTGTAAATAACGTCACTTTTTTTGTTGGTATAATAATTATATTTATTTTTAAAAAGGGAGTTAGTGTTTACAAGAAAGAGAAGTGTGATATGTGAATCACTTGACAAGTTGTTAGTTTGAAGATCCTATGTTGTGATAAGGAAGTGGGTGAACCTGCGAGTTGAGGAGAGTAGGTAGTGGTTGGTACACCACCGCCAACCACACAGGTACCCTAAACATGTAAGTGGCTTGGGTAGTGACACCCGCACATGAAAGGAAGAGGATGTAAGTGAGGGTGGCGAGGTGACTTTTTTTTTTGGCTTAGGGTAGTAAGAGTACTTAAAAGGAGCGACACCACCACTCATGTTACTTGTCAGGTGTTGAAATTTCATTTGTTAGAGTGTACTTAAGGTATACATGATTGAGGATTGAGGAGTGTCTCTCCTCCCTTAATATTGTTTACGTAATATAAGGTTCAATCAAATGTTTAGTGTAAGATGGTTTTATGATCACTTGAAAAATCAATAGTAATAAATAGGCTTAAAACCTATCCATATGATCACATTGCATACCCTTGTTGGCACACAATTTCAAGATAGCTAACCTTATCAAATACTTAAAAAAACATTTTGTTATATACCACATTTAAAAGAATTTTACATACCAACTTTAGCTACAAGTAGCACAATTTAACTCGTTTACCACAATATGCACTTGCAAAAACATGACTGATCATCTATGATCAAACAATCAACATAGCAACTATTTAACTCTTAGTGCATATATGATATACCTTATAAGCCCAACCAAACTCAAACCAACAACTTTCAAACACAAGTTACAATGAAGCTCTAAACAAAAGAAGAAAAAAAAGGTAATAAAACATGCATGCAACTGCAAATATGCAAGCTCGATTAACTCACATATACACAATTCACAAAAACAAAATCAAAAGAAAATGTACAAATCATAGTCAACTAATCTAAATCCTACACTCCATATGATGAACAAAGTTCATTGTCTTCACAGTCTTAACCTAATAAAGACAACCACTACTTTGAATGGTGGAAACAAGAACAAGCTTTTAACAATGGCAGACTGGAAGCATCTTATAATCAATAATTTATGACATACAATTTACAAGTAGCTAACTGCTGCCTAATGTCTGTCTGTGTGTGTGTGTGTGTATGTGAGAGAGAAAGAAAGAGTTAGAGAGATGTTTTCTTATTGATGACGAGCGACCAACTCTTCATGTAACCTACTGAATACTAATTTCAAAGGGATACAAGCAACTGCTGTTGGTAATGATTCTGGTTTCATAACTCCTTCATATTCATCACACTCCAAATTCATACTATTATGATGCTGATGCTGCTGATGGGTCCCACTGATTGATGATAAAGTTCTTATTTTTTGATTGCAAGATGAAGTGTTGCTAATCTTCCTACTTTTTGAAACTTTTCTTGATTTATGATTATGTTTAACATCTTCAACATCATCATCATTGACTAGATAATCCTCGTGGTCTTCCTCCACATGTGGCGGTCGAGGAACACGACACTTGGCGGTCCGTCTGGCGGTCCTCCACGGTTGAAGTGTCGAGTCAACACCGTATAACGACTCCTCGTCGGCTGATGCGGTAAGTATGATGACATCAGATGACCCGTCTTCGAGGGTTTCAACAGGGATCGGGTGACCTACAATCGCCTGATCGTTCAACTTGCTCATGAGTGAAATCATAGGCACGTGTTCTCTTTGATAACCGGTTTGAACTCCGACTTCAACATCAATCAACATGGACTTCATTCTCAACTGGCGGGGACTGATGGCGGCCTGTACAGGTGGCGGATCATGATGGTCATCCCAACCGATTCTAGAGGGTCCCACATGGATGTCATTGTTCATCCATGATGGTGCAATCATAGATATGGGTAACAACTTTCTTTCTGTGTATCTGCGCGTATTGCGTTTTCCTTTCAACTGCCATTTCTGTATTGGTAGAGAATCCCAACTGTCGTCGGGAAGTGCTGACTCATCACTCGTACTCTCGTCTTCTCCTTGCGTTTCAGATCTTCCAAATGCTTTCGGTATAAATTCAATATCTTCACCTTCATCTAAACACATGTATAAATTATATATAAAACAAGATTAGACCTTTACTATCAAAAAAAAAAAAGAAAACCCAACTAGTGTGAAAGATAAACAATAAGAAGAAAAAGAACCTAAAAGTGCATCCATATCATCGTAAGTGTCTGATATCAAAGATTCAGTACCAGAAGAATCTGTTTCAGTGTCTTCATTAGAACCAGTACCATTGTTATCTTCACTCAACCCAACATTATTTTCTTCAAACTTAACTGTTGAAATGTCCACCTGGTCAACAAGAGTTGGTGTATAGTCAAACCGGTCAACTGATTTAATCTCCTCGTCCTCTAAATGAAGATAGTCATCATCAGCATGTGACTGAATGTTGTCGGGAAATTTAGCACTATTCTTGAGAACCTGAACAAGTGGTCGACGTTTATCGCGCCTCTTATTCAATGTTTCCTCAATATTATTATTATTATCATTATTCGCGTCTTGTTGTGACCTTTTTTTACCACCAACAATCCTACTTTCTGGTGTTAAACCATGAAGAATACCATCAGCATGCTTATGTGAACCGTTTGAGTCAGCTAATGAAGAAAGATTATATCTAACACCAAGATCTTGTAAACCTCTTAATCTAAGCCGTACATCTGTACTTTTATCATCTAAATTCATCTGACCACCGCTCTGTGTTGGAAACAAAACACCATCTTCAACAAACGGGACGATGTCTGTGTTCACATGTTCACCATTGTCACATGAAGTTTCTGCTGAAGTTACAATCGTGTCTTTTTTATGTAACTTGGAATTCGAATGAGCAACTGATTTTCCGTATTTCTTTTCATTCAGTTGTTTTTCAAGCTCAAGTGCATGAAGAATCGCATCTTCCCTACGCGCGTATTTCTCTCGTTTCTTTGGAGGCATTCCTTGTGAAGCTTCAGCCCTTTCAATGCAATCATCAAATTCACCGCATCGAAAGGGTTTAACGCGCTTTGATTTCTCTAAGTTGTACCAGTCTCTGCTCATTGAAAAAAAGAATCAACAAACACATCAAATATAAGTAAAGCTTTTAGCTTTAATTCTTTAAACATAAACAGAAACATCATTTCATGATACAAAAACCAAGAAGTTCTCTTTCTCATGGAATATTAAATGCATTTAGAAAAAGCAGTGAAAGATGGTATTTGAGTATGTCCAAACTCTAATAGCAATGATGAATAACAGCATTAACTGGTAACAGAACTTAACATCTGAGAGTGACACTACTACATATAAACAAGTTCATAAATAAATAAGTTTAAAACTGAGAAAGAAGAATTAAGCAAGTACTTAACTTTCACTTGTCCAACAACAAGAATCATAAAGTTCTCAAAACAAAACTCTGGTGTTTGAAATATTGTCAAGCTTGAATTTACCATTTGCTTTTGTAATGAATTATATATTTAGTAGTATTACTGTTAGAAATATCATCTATCTTTAGCCTAAGATAAATATAGTGAGTTTCATCATCCATGTATACAAAGATATGTAATCAGTTACTCACCAAGAACACTAATTTACTGATTGATCATATTCGAATCCAGCAAGCAAAAATCAGAAACAGAAATCATACAAATAAAATGAATGTGCAACTGAATTAAAGGTCTTACACACTAGCATCTTCTCTCCCGAGAAGTTTGACCGGAGTTCCAGATCGAGGAGACATGAGATGAGAAGCAGAAAGCTCGACAGGACCCAGTATCTTCCCGGGCCACCACGACCCGTTTCGCCTTCGGACCCAAACGATGGTTCCAACACCGCAATCCACCATGCCGGTTTCTGCATCAGAGCTTTCCATCCTTCACAGACAGAAATCTAAAGAATGTCGGTAAAATATATGCTGCGATTCTTCTACTTTCTGTAATCTATAACTGATTGTAAACCTAAACCTAATTGATCAATTAAAGGCTAAATAAAGTTAGGGTTCAACCTCCAGACGGAGAACAACGGCCACATTTAGACGACGGATGGGGATGTGTTTTAGGGTTAGGGTTTCCATTCAAATTGGGGGGAAATTCATCTGGATTGTTTGAGTAAAATTAGTACCCGATCGGTGAAAACATGATCCAATGCTTGTGAGTTTGAAGATGTGAATGGAAGTATATGCGTACTCTGTGTGTGTAGAGGTAGATTATGACTCGCCGGTGTTGACTCGTTGCTCGTTTGATAGAGAGTCAGAGAACGAGTTGAGACACTCTGTAATGTTACACATTCACGTGGAGATGATCACACGACACGTTTTAATCTCAAATCTAAAAATAGAAACGAGTTGCTAAACGTACCCAAAATGTTAAACGTAATCGAAATACTTCTAGTATAATTTTTGTAGCATAATGGTATTCGAAGATGTATATAGTTCTGTATCTTTTTTAGTTTTTATTAGACTTGAGTGCTTGAGTTCAATAATAAAAAAAATAATATATTATTAAGATTAAATTAGGTTTAACAGACTTTTAATTCAGAGGGGTCTATCAAGTTTGTGGGAGGGAAATATGTTTACAAGCGTCCAAATAGAATTCAATAATTCATGAAGATTTAAGCTTTATAAAATTTAATCTAAGTTTTTGCTGGATGTAATGATTTTAATTTATTAATTTTGTCATATAAAACATGACTTGTTTTTCTAAGGGCAAATTTTCTCCAGTCATGTTTTACTCCAAATTAATCTAATATTGTGTATGTTTTAACATGTGACCTCAGAATTAAGAAACAATGTCTTTTATCAAATAAGTTAGAGATTGTTTGGTAACTTTCGAACCAGTGAGTGTTAAACCAGTAAGAGATCTTAACCATTCAGACTCAGTCATCATCATTATCGTACTCAGTATATCTCACATAAAGGTAGGGTCTGAGGGGGTAATATGAAGACAAACCTTACCTCTACCTTGTAGAAATAGAGAGGCTACTCCGAAAGAGACCCCCGGCTCATGATGTCTGATCGTCAACCAAACGCTTTTAACGTTATTTTCACAAAATAAGTAAAATAACATTAAAACTAGTGTAATTTAACGTTATAACTAATGCAACCATAATCAGTATATCCTTAACCATTCAAAGACAAATGTCTTAATCATTCAGACATCTGCTCGCGAAATAAACAGTATAAATCATTAAATGTTGAATCAATAAGAGGTATAAGCCATGAAGAGCTTGTTAAGATGTAAACAAACTACACCTTAGTCTCATACTAAATTTTGTTATTTGTGAGGTGTAACAAGATTTAAGAAACAAAAACTATGGCTTTTGGTTAATTGTTTTCTTTTATGACACTTCAAGTCTTCAACCACAAAGTGAAGGGTCGCTCTCAAATTTAAACCATTAGAGGGTTCAAAGTATAAAACTTTCAAAATAAAAGTACCACAAATAAAAATTTGAAATTTAAAAATGTCACAAAAACCAACCCCACCAACTCCTTGTTTTCTAACTTAATGAGATAACGGTTTCCTAATCAACCGCCCTTAGTTGCAATTCAAACTATCAAATATCACCTATTTATTATTTGTTAACTATTAATTTATTGTTAACTAATCACTCCTTAATAAAAGATTAGAGAAAGAATAGATATTCTTAGGAAATATGTTGTATTATTTATTTCAAATGGATAGATATTTCAATTTTGGGTAGAGACACACAGTGCATATATATAGGGACCGAATCTGCATTCCATATATCGGAAGAACAGAGGGCCAAATAATCTGGAATTTGATTAGATTAAGGAAGAACGAACCCCTGAAAATTTGGTCGGATTTTGGGGGCTAATATTGCAATTTGAAACAGGGGTTTCATCAAGGTTTCTGGCAATTTCAGTAACGATTTCGGTTTTGGGGGGTCTTAGAATCGGCATTCATCATCTTTAAAGGTTTGATTTTTAGGTTTTGTTGATTTGAGCCCTCATGAAGGTTGATGATTATTCGACTTCCAAGGGGAATGATGAAATCGATTGTAAGGTATGTTTTATCTTCCGTGTTCGTTAAGTTTTTTTCTAAATAGCTGTTTTTTTGTGGTTTTCTGGGAATTGATGAGTTTGTGGATGTGTTCGATCAATACAAAATGGTCTTCGTAATTTGTTAAAACACCAACATGATTGATTAATTCTCCTGCAAATTTTCCGTCAAACATAAATTCATAATCCAAAAATTTTGTTTTGAAGGTTTGAAACATTGAAGGTGGTAAGCAGAATGTCAAAAATCCGATGCATGATTCGAGGTCTGGATTTAAAAACATTCATCGTATTATTCATCATACTTCCGGCAACAGTCGCCGGAATATACCTTCACGGTCAGAAAGTCACCTACTTTCTCCGCCCGTTATGGCAATCACCACCAAAACCTTTCATCCACATGCCTCATTACTATCATGCAAACGTATCAATGTCGTCTTTATGCAACCTCCATGGATGGAAGCTTCGAGATTATCCAAGACGCGTATACGACGCCGTTTTATTCAGCAACGAAATCGACATGCTTACAATCAGATGGAAAGAATTATACCCTTACATAACTCAATTTGTTCTTCTCGAATCCAACTCTACATTCACCGGCATACAAAAAGAATTAAACTTTGCAATCAATCGCGATAAATTTGAGTTCATCGAGTCCCGATTAACCTACGGGACGATCGGTGGCCGGTTCAAGAAAGGTGAGAACCCGTTTATTGAAGAAGCGTATCAACGAGTCGGGCTCGATCATCTGCTAAAACTAGCCGGGATTGAAGACGATGATCTTTTAATCATGTCTGATGTTGATGAGATCCCGAGTGCGCATACGATCGATTTGTTAAGATGGTGTGACGGTCCGCCATCGATTGTTCATCTAAATCTTAACAATTATTTATATTCATTTGAGTTTAATCTGGATCATAAAAGCTGGAGGGCTTCTGTTCATCAGTATCAAAAGAGTACAACGCGATACGTTCATTATCGACAAAGCGATTACTTGCTTGCGGATTCGGGTTGGCATTGTAGTTTTTGTTTTAGAAAGATTAGTGATTTTGTGTTCAAGATGAAAGCCTATAGTCATACAGATAGAGTGAGGTTTTCTCATTATCTTGACCCGAAAAGGATCCAGAAAGTGATCTGCAATGGTGCAGACTTGTATGATATGCTTCCCGAAGAGTACACTTTTCGGGAGCTAATCGGGAAAATGGGCCCGATTCCTCATTCTTATTCGGCGGTTCATCTTCCGTCGTATTTGTTGGAGAATGCTGATAAATATAGGTATCTTTTGCCGGGAAATTGTGTTCGGGAAGATGGTTGAGTGTCATTCAAGACTGTCATGGTGAGATATACCGAGTACGGTGATGATGAATGATGGTTTTTTTAGTTGGATTTACGGGTGATTCGGTTGTAAATTACCAAATTATAGTCATCCGCCACCACATCCCGCCATGTCACCACCGCGCCACCACCACGGTTCTTGTATTACTCTAGGTTGTGACAGTTTTGAGTGCATACATTTGATTTATCTCTAGATTCAACTGTTGATTTTTAGTTAGTATTTATAAAGTTTTTTAACTTTGGGCATGAAATGGAAGCATACATTGTGTTTGTGACTTTGTGTTGGCAAAACAATTACATATTTGCTTTACCATACTTAAATAAATAATTAATGGTCATCAATAATGAATACCAAAATGCGATAATGTTTTGATTACCAGCATCCATATTAAACAAAGTTATTTAAGAAAAAAAGAACTCCATAATCCATAACATCATCATACATTCATACCTTCAGTTTCTTATCAGGTTTTAAAATAAAATAAACCAAAAGAGAACATAAATAATTAAATATACATTACTGAACATTTGGACAACTGTTTCCATCTTCTACAACCGCTCTAACCAACCAAAAATGCTGTCTTGTGATGAGAACTGTAAGTCCTGCATGCATGTGACAAATACAAAAAATAAATTAAAGTTTGGTACGCACTTCAGATGTAATCGATCACTTCCAATAAAACAGACTCGCATTAATATCATTAAGAAACTAACATACAACTATATAAAATGAAGTCACAATGATCAGATAATCAGTTTCAATACACAAATTCAAACATCCAGTAAGCCTGATTTACAGGTAATTATTATTATTAATAATATTATTGCATAAAATATAGTAGACTTACAGTAAGGTTGAAATCTGGTAGACTACCAAAGTCCAAATTCTCAAGATCATCAACTCCATAACTTGCAGATGCACAGTCAGCATTGACATTAGATCCAGATTGAGGTTCATTAGCATCAAGATTCTCATTGCAGAACAATGAATCATCAAACGCAGCTAAATCAACCGCTTGCGAGTCATCTTCCCATATTTGTAACTCCATGTTATTCTTATTTTACCATTAAAAGATAAAAACAATCAGCATTTACAGAAAGAATACCAAATACTGAAAAAACATAGAAGAATTAGAGGTTGTAAAATAGTTGGGTCAAACGGGTGGAGTTGACCAACCTGTAGTGGTGATTGGTGGACATTATTAGTGATGACATCAGCACAAAAAGCAGATTTACCAGACCTACGTGGATCAGGAGCCATAGTTATTGGAGTTTTTGGACAAGTTAAACTCGTTAACGCGTCTAATTTTTCAGTTACAACATCATTATCCACCTTTTCAATCTCTTTATGTAACTGACAAAATATCTTTGCAACCACATATTGACCCTCTTTTTCATCTTCAACGCTTCCTAAATGATACTGATGCATGACCCAGTTCAGTTTGTACGGTTTTGAACCCCCACCAGTAACTCTATACAGGACCAATATCTTCTTGCACCCAATCTGGACTCCATTTTGCATAACAGCTTTTGTTTTGCCAGTTTTGTGCCAACGAATATCTTTGGTCAAACTAGATTCTTGACAGATCTTGCGACGTTTTCTTTGACCAGTAGTGTACGCGTTTGTGATCTTATAAAAGTAATGAAAACTGCTACCATCTTTTCTAGCACCTGTAGCATTAAGTCGAACGCGTTAAAGTCAATAAAAGGTTTTGTAACTTTTTCAACTCACAAATCAAAGATAATGAAATGTGTCGCAAGGGTCAAAAACCACCAAAAGTGTTAAATGATGCATAAAACCTCCTAACTCATTTTTTTTTAAATATAAGATTAATAGGTCAAAAACCTGTGTATCACACTGGTTGAATAAATGGAAAATTAAATAGTTAGTAATGAAGATTAACGATATTAATAAAAGATATTATTAGTTTGAAGTAGGTAATAAAACAATAACACTGAAAATGAAAAGATGCGGGGAAAAAATCTCATCGAGCTAGAATTGTAATATGGGCAGCATGAGTTACTAGTTTATCAGAGAGATATTTTATAAAAAAAAATATTTTTCTACTCGTAATTGTTATTACATATCTATAAAGAATTAAACTTTTTACAACACTTACAATCGGTAAAAAATTTAATCAGGTCAACCCATCCTAACCCGCAGAATGAAGTACCCATTTACCCGAAAATGTTTTGACCCGTTACCCAACCCATGTGACCCGCCCACTTTTCCACCTCCATTATTTGCAGAAAACATTACATCATAAGTACTCCACTAACCAGGTAGATTTTCAGGATGTTTGTAACAAATTCCTTCATCAACATCAATTGTAGGAATAAATTCATCAATAAATTGGTGTGACATTTTATTTCCAACACCACATTTAGCTGCTAAATGTTCCAAAAGCTCAACATCAATGGGTTCAAATTTCACACCAATGGGGAACCCAGGCCACTGTACTGCCACCTGACATATAGAATGCACACAAAAGAGGTGAACTTTGTATTTATAAAATTAAAATATAAAGAGATGCGATTGATTATGAAAGCGGGAAGCTTTCTTACATCACTGTTATCAATCCTGCAGTGGCATTTTGGGCATTCTTTATTCGCACCACAGTCTTTGATTTGATGTGATAAAGGAAGACTAGATGTTTTAACCTTTCCTGCAATACCTCTACCATTAACAATCCAACTTCTACAATATTCAAAAGTTAGATTATATTAGTGGTAAAACTAACTGTTGTTCCATCTAACAGAAATAAATGCAGTTGTGCGAAGCGAATTGTTTGAATAAACAGGTAGATTTATCATGTATATCGTACTCACTAAAGATACCATGAAATCAGTGATATACTGATATGACAATGTCGCATTATAAAACTATCATGTTATAATAAGATCAATAAACCATTTGACTATTAGTTAAGTATACGATTAGCTATACAAAATTGAGTGATTGCCGTACAACAATGGGCAACACATAAACACCCAAACATAGAAATTAAAGCTGCAGAAAGTAAACACTCATCATTCATCTAAACAACAGAACCTAGAAGGCTAGAAATCATTTGATCAGAGCCTAGAGCCTCAATTTGTGGTATATATAAACTAAAGAGATCATAATCTACAATCTACAGATATATATCAATGCATCTTATCGGAAGAGATCAATGATCTGATAAACCCTAAAAAGCAGCTGATACACACGCATACGCGTTTACATATATGATCCGTAATTCCGTCGCTGGATACGAACGATCACTGAGATAATCACACACACAGAATCACAGATACGCAGAGAGAACCAGCTGGATGTTAAAGGATCAGAATCTATAGGCTAAACCCTAAAAAATCATAGCAGATGACGATCGGAAATCCATCCAAGGTTTATAACATTAGTAACACAAAATCACTTACATCGCCATTATTAGAAATTAAAATCGATGCTCGATTATTCGATGTTTGACAGAGAGATAAAGTGCCGGCGCCGGTGACGGTATCGGTGACGGTGAGTCTTCTTATTGCCGAAAGATTGTCGCAATTTCTCCATTGTTCTCTACTGAAGGAAGTAATGTAGTGAGGAGAGAGTGTCAGCGCGTGTTTGATGTGCGCGCGTGAGAATGGAAATAGACACATACGAGCGGGAAATTGTAGATGTGGATCCCAAGAGGTATGTAATCCGAGCCTCAGGTTTGGTCACACTTTCTTTTTCTGTTTGTTTTTAGTTTTCTTTGATAATGTAAAATAGTAAAATTATCTAACTTTTTTATGTAAAGTTCATATTATTACAAAATTCAGCATCATTTATTTTAGAAAATAACTAAAAGAAATAAGAACATTGAATTTATAAAGATAAAGAGATATAAGTTTGTTGTTATTCACTATTCAGTTGTGGGCTAGGAGGGTTTGTGAGAGGTGCGATCATATAAGGATTGAATTTTTTTTTTTTGCTCAAATTTTGAGTTTTTACACATATATAGTTGTATTTATAAAAAAATATATTATTTACAATAAAAAATATTTAGCTTATTAAGGTTTAAATTAAATTAAAATTAACATAAAAACCCATGAACCTATAAACTATTACAATGTAAATCAAGTTTTTTTATCTATGAATACTTTTATATATATATGTTTTCATTTTTTTTTTTGAACAACAGGGTATATGTTTTTATTTTTAATAGTCACACAAAACACTTAAAATCTCGAACACGACATTTAAAAGTTTGAAATTTTTGAAAGTTAGTGTTCGAGATAACACATTCCTTCTTGAGTTTTAGCCTCCTTTTCTTTGTAAACTTCCTTTTGATAATATCTATATTTAATATTTTAAAAGAATCTACATATAGTTTTGTTTTTCTTGAATCTTTTCAAATAATTATTTGTTAACATAGAGTTGCATAAAAAGAAAGATGACATCTTTTTCTTTTCATGCATTTATATGTGTTTTCCTACATATCGACTAACCCAAAAAAATCAAGTAAAAAGAAAAAATCTTTTTGGGTTTTTGAAAATAGCTAAATTAGAAAGTCTAACTTCACTGTGAAAAAAACTTGCGTAAACTTGAGATACATGTAAAGCTAGAATAATTAATTGGCAAACACCTTGTTTATACTACTAATTAATTACTAAATCATTACCAAGCCTAAACCCGAACCAAAACATTTGCTAGGAAGGAAGGCGGAATTGTGGGACCCGAAATCAACTTCATCCCCAAGTAATTTACTTATTTACATGGAAACCTGACCACAACTTACCTAAAACATAGCCCCCTCAACTTTATCAAATTACACAAACGACCCCTAGGCTGTTCTTGGATCCAATTTTGTATATAACTTGTTTAAAAAGACGAAAAAAATATTAAATTTTGGTTCTATAATTGCAACACATGAAAGCAAAATTTAAGCTTAAAAGCTTTGTATTATGTCGGTAAGATTCCAACCATATGTGTAAGTGAAAGACAGAAAACATCACATATAAATAGTTGATTAAATTCAAATTTTAAAGTCTTACTGTAAACGAGAGCTAAAAATGCAAACTGAATACCGCTCGAATTCGTTATACTATGAATACATTGATGTCAGCAAATTGGTTTCCAACATCAACGACTTATGCAAACAACACAAATGTATCCACTTGTACCGATCAAGTTAATAGCTTTTGCAATTTCCACTTATTCGCATGAAAAGGAGGGAGCTTGTTCTTGATCTTTTTCGATTATGTAGCAATTTCAGGTCAGTAATTCAATTACATTCGCTCACTATCAAGACGGGGTTTATTCAAGATAGTTTTATCGCCGCTAAATTGAGCAACTGCTGTGCAAAACACGCAACAATTGAGACCACCCGCAAGGTGTTCGATGAAACGCTTCAACGAACTGTGCATATAGGGAACTCTATTCTGAAATGCCATTATAGAGAGAAACTGTATGTAGAAACTCTTCAACTCTTTCGTGATATGATTCCTCTTGAAAACCCTGATCAAGCTACTATATCAATCGCTTTAAACGCGTGTTCTAGGTTGCAGGATATTAGTTATGGAAGAATGATTCATGGGTTTGTCAAGAAGAAGTATGGGATGAATTCTAATTTGTTTATAGGGTCTGCTCTGATTGATATTTATTCAAAAAGTGGGATGATTGATGAAGCTTCAAGAGTTTTTGAGGAATACGCGAGACCAGATGTTGTTATGTGGACTCATATGATTACTGCGTACCAACAAAATGGGGATTTTGATTTAGCATTAGGGTTCTTTTCACAAATGTTAATCGACAGACGTGTAAGTCCAGATTCAGTAACACTTGTTAGTGTTCTTTCTGCATTAGCTCAATTACCAAATGTAATGTCTGGAAGTTGTGTTCATGGATTTGTGATTAAGATGGGATTTGATAATGATCTGTCGGTATGTAATGCTTTACTAAATGTTTATTCAAAATCTGGTTGTGTTAATGGTGCTGAAATGATATTTAAAACAATTGAAGAAAAAGATGTCATTTCATGGGCTTCTATGGTTTCTTGTTATGCTCATAACAGGCTTGCTGAACACGCGATTAATCTTTTCAACGAGATGACACGTAAACGGGTCGAACCCAATTCAGTATCCGTTATAAGTGCTCTGCAATCATGTGAATCAATTTTTAACCTGCAAGAAGGAAAGAAAATTCATGAAATTGCTGCAAGATTAGGGCTTGAATTAAATGTCTTTGTTTCAACAGCTTTAATTGATTTGTACATGATTTGTTCATCACCGAATGAAGCGATAAAACTTTTTGAAAAATTACCCAAAAAAGATGCAGTTTCTTGGATGGCTTTGTTAACTGGATGTGTACGAAATGGTATGAATCACAAGTCAATCGAGCTTTTTGTCAACATGTTGTCCAATGAAATTCATCCAGATGTCAATCTTATGTTAAAAATCCTAACAACTTGTTCAGCATTAGGTATTCTTAAACAGACTTTATGCATTCATGGTTATGTAATCAAATCTGGATTTGAAGATAATAATTTCATCAAGGCTTCACTTATTGAATCATACTCCAAATGCGGTAGCTTACATAACGCTATTAAAGTATTTAAACTCACTGAAAACAAAGACGTTGTCATTTGGAGCGCGATGATTGCAGGTTATGGAATTCATGGAAAAGCGAATGAAGCTCTTAAATTATTTAACTTCATGATCAAGTTTTCAAAAATAAAACCAAACAATGTGACATTTCTATCAGTTCTATCAGCATGCAGTCATGCAGGCTTGATTAAAGAAGGTATCGAAATCTTCAACATCATGTCAAATGAATATAAATTAACACCTGAATCGAATCATTACGCGATAATGGTTGATCTTTTTGGGCGTATGGGGGAGTTGGATAGCGCGATTGGTGTTATTAACAATATGAGTATACCAATCGGACCGCATATTTGGGGCGCGTTATTAAGCGCGTGTAGGATTCATCATAACACAAAACTGGGAGAGATTGCAGCAACTAATTTGTTTCTTTCTGATTCTAGTAATTCTGGTTATTTCAAATTGTTAGCAAATATGCATGCTGTGAATAAAGATTGGGATAATGTAGAGAAAGTTAGAAATAGAATTGAAAGAAATAATTTGACTAAAGTCAATGGTCAAAGTGCAATTGAGGTTAATAGTGAGGTTCATAGTTTTACTGCAAATGACAGATTTCACCCTCAGTTTGAAACTATTCATGGGTTGATTACGTCATTGGAAGTGATGATTAAAGAAGAAGGTTATGTTCATGATGTAGGTTTTTTACTTAAATGTTGAAAACAAATTGGAAATTATTATTTTTTAGCACATGAAACTTCTAAAACAGACAGATAAGATGCATTTTCCATCACATTCTTTACAAATCTTTCAATCTTTTAAACCCTAAAAGAAATCAATCTCTAAGTAGTTATTAGCAGTCTTGACATCAACATTCTCAGACAACGCGATCGGGACATCTGGCGGAGTTGTACACCGGATCAACGCCCAATTCACGCTTTGAAAAAACGGGTGCTGTTTAATCTCGGTCGCGCCTCTTCGATACGCAAGCCGATGCTGCGGTTCTTTTACCAATAACCCCCTGATCAAATCCCGGGCTGCAAAGCTAACCGAGGGCGTTTCGGGAAATCTCAACGGGTGTCCAACGACATTGAACAAAGTGGCGCGATCACTCTCGCCTTTAAACGGGGTTTTCCCGAACAACAACTCGTAAAGAAAGATCCCAAACGTCCACCAATCAACCGCGCTCCCGTGACCTTCACCCTTGATGATTTCGGGTGCTAAATACTCGTGGGTCCCGACAAACGACATTGATCGCGCGTTTGTCGGTTCTGCGATTAGCTCCGGAAGTGGGACCATTTGGTGGTAAATCTCGGTTTTGGGTTTGTATCTTCTTTCTTTCTTCGGTTTGGTTGTGAACCGCGGGCTGAAACACGAGGGTTGGATGCAGGACGGTTGGATCAAACAAGATGACTCGATGCAAGCCGGTTGGACACATGAACCGGATGGTTTTGGTTCCACGGTTGTGTTCATGGATCGAACCAGTTTCGGGTTCACAACGCATCTCAACGAGAGATCGAAATCTGAAAGCATTATATGACCATCTTCTCTAACTAAAACATTTTCTGGTTTAAGGTCTCTGTAAATGATCCCCAACATATGCAAATACTCCAAAGCAAGGAGAACTTCTGCTACGTAAAACCTGCATAAAATAATAAAATTCACCACAATTTATTAATGCAAGAATGGGTCATTGGGCCGGGTTATGGGCCCAAAAAAAACTTTCTGTCTAAATGTGTTTGTATCTTTCTAAACTTATAGCTTTCTAAAGACTATTATAAAAATCTTCCTATTTTAATGATGACATATTTTTTTTAATAACTCGATGTATGATGTTTTATACATTAAAAGTACACTTTAAGAGGAACCTTAACCCGTTTCTTTTTTAACTGACCCGTTTTATTTTCTATATTACATGGAAGGCAATTTCGGACACTTGAAACACGACACAAAATATAGTAAGCTTTTGGGTTGTCATATAACCCGTTTAATAAACGGGTTGTGTTTAGGTTGACTAGTTTGACTCGTTTAACTAAACAAGTTGACCCGCCCACATGTTCAAGTAAATAGGTTGACCCGCCAATCTGTTTATCAACCCAACAAATCGATTTAAAACATAAATACAATCAGCTCATTCGTATGTAAATGGATCATAGTATGGACTTCTAATCTAACTCAATCCAACCCGACACGACCCGTTTTGACCCGTTAAAAAAATTTACCAAACTAACCTCGCTGCATGCTCAGGAAAATACTTTCTGGGTTGTCTTTGTCGAAGAGCATGCAAATCTCCACCATTACAATACTCCATAACCAAACACGACAATTTATCGGTGTCAAAATGTGCGTATAAAGTGGGTAAAAACGGGTGATCCAACGACTGCAAGATTTCGCGTTCAGTTTGAGCTCTCAAAAGCTTGTTTCTACTCGCTAAACAACCTTTATCCATCACTTTCATTGCAAAATAACATTCGGTACCAACCAACTCAGAAAGATAAACACTTCCAATATCTCCACAACCCAATCTTTTCAACTGTCTAAAATGCTTCATTTCTAACGAACCCGATTCACTTTTCGATCTCACAACTTGAATCACTTCCCATCGCGTGTCGTTTTGTTTATGCGGTTTGTAAATCGCGCTGTTGTAACTACCCGAACTACTGTCGTCACTTATTTCACTCCCGCTACTTCCTCTATATATGCTACTTGATTTCATACTCTCGTTATAGTAACCCGATTCGCTAGTTTGACCATTTTCAACACTTTTATCTGCTGTACTTGAAAATTCACTAATTTCTGTACTCGTGAAACTTTGTTTCGCTTCTGTAAAATGTGTGTTCGAACATAAACTGTTCTGCGGGCTCGGGTAGAACCCGTTTTGACCAGGAACCGGACCCATGGTCAACTCATTTGGATCTAGAATCTGGTGATCAAAGTAGTCATTTGTGGTTTGACCATGAGACTGTTTGAGTTCAACATTGACCGGGTTGACCTGTTCAGGAACCAAATCATTGTTTGGAGTGTAATCATAAGTGGTTTTGTAAGAAGATCTTGAACTGTTAACCAAATTTGTTGATGAATCTGGGATTAAACGGGAAGACGATGGAGATTTTTTGGGTTTTGCAGGTTGATTAACGGTTAACATGGTTGTAGGTTTACGGCTAATTGGCAAAGAACCAACACCATCAATAAGGAAATCCATTTAAACCACTTCAACCGATATTGAATTAAACACAATCACCTCCTACAACAAAATGCAATTTTCAGTTATATAAATTCAATCATGAACATAATGAACAGAATTCGAATTTGGGGAAGAACACATGCATAGGTCCGAGAAATTTGTTTGCGATTGTTTTAAGAAATCGTTGAAAGCTAAACTACATTGAGCATTTTGTGAACGTAATCAACAGATGACGATTCGATTACAAGCAAATTGACGAATTCGTTAAGTACTGAGAAAATAAACTTGAATTAAACGTGAAATCGTTCTATCAAGATCCCAAATTCAATGATGAAATTGAAATGCGTACCTGATCAAAGATTCATAACTGCTTAAAGAATGTGTGTAGAGAATGATCTTTGAGTAACCGTTTCGAATCTTATCGAAACAAAACCAAGATCAAGACCCAGAATGAATTTCTGTGAAAATTCGCCGGATAATTCGAGGGAAATTGTGGGTTTTGTAGTTGGAGGTATAAAGAATGTGGTCACCTTCAGTCTCACTGAAGCAAAAGGAAAAAGCAATGACAAATTGTTCATATATTTACACATTGCCCCCCTTATGCTTCTAGTTTATCTAAAACGTCTCATAATAAGACTAGGTGTAATGGTCACCCCTCCCAAATCCTTCCCCTTCCAAATTTTCTATCACATCATCATCCCTCCCAAATAATTCAAACCCCACAATGGTCACCCCTCCCAAATCCTTCCCCCAATGTGTCACATCATCACCACCATTTTATTTTAGAATTAAATAAATAATAATGTATTTGTAATAAAAAAAACAATAATTATCTAAAAAAACATTAACATTAAATTAAAACCTTACATAAAAATAAAAATAAAAAAAACAAGCTAATAAAAAAAAACATCCTAATAATTCGAACATAAAAAAAAATCCTAATCACGATATTTAGAGAATAATTTCTTTTTCAGTTTCGCCTTGATCCCACGTTCTTCGTCATCGAGCTGTTCGTCGGGCATACTCCCAATGATTTTGAAGTCGTTTCGGAGGGAGCGGTCCTCTTGATATTTCTTCCTCTCCTCGTGAATTTTCTTCTTATCCTCGTGTTTCTCCTTTTGAAATCTCGTGAACTCTTCAAGTTGAGAAGCGAGTTCGTTGCTTGACGGGATGGAAGAACTGGT